>JAJOZX010001787.1:742500-796025 GCA_023014485.1 Bathynomus jamesi
GTATATATATATGTATATATATATGTGTGTGTGTATGTGTTATTTATTTTTTTTTTTTTTTTTTCTTTCTGTAACCTATATATAGGCTTAACCTTTTTATGTACTTCAGTGTTCCTGAGGATGTCATTAGACGAAAGCGCTTGAGCACCATTTTGTGTTTCCTTTCCTTCGTGGTTTTATTCATCATATATATATATATATAGTTCATGAGGGTATATATCTTGCCCCTGGTCAAAAATAAGTATGGAAACATTCTATCCAGCAATAATTATAGGCCTATCGCTGTCGCTTCATGCTTCTCGAAACTACTAGAAAAACTCTTGTTACTCCGATTAAATGATTACCTATGGACATCTAATCAGTTTCGTTTTAAAAGGTCCCACTCAACTGACCTCTGTATCAATGTACTTAAAGAAACAATATCTAAATACTGTACATTGACAGTAATTCAACTATTTATAGCCGTTTCTTAGATATAAGTAAGGCATATGATAGAGTGAACCACAATATTTTATTTAAAAAAACGAAGACAGGAAGGTTCCCATGTACATATTAAATTTATTGAAATTTTGGTATTCCTACCAATCTTTTACCGTTAGGTGGGGCAATGTACTATCCGAATGTTTTGGCTCCTCTTGCGGGGTGAGACAAGGATCCTTGCTCTCACCTATGCTGTTTAATGTGTATATTGACGGATTAATTGTTTCACTTATGAGGCAACAGTAGGATGTTGTATAGATAACACAAGGATAAATAACTTACTTTATGCCGATGATATGGTGTTAATAAGTTCTTTTTAATGTTACAAAAACTAAGGTTATGCAATTTCATCCTAAAAGCTGTAATCAGCCAGCTGATATTAGGTTTAAAATGAATGGTGAAGTAATTGAGGAAGTACAAGATTTGAGTATTTGGGTCAAACTATTACCAGCTCCTTGAGTGATGACTCGGATATAAGAAAACAATCTTGAAGCCTTTGTGCTAAAGCGAATATGACTTCCTCTCGTAGTTTCAGTGGATAGCAGTTCTTATGGAATTGGGGCAGTTATCTCACCACATTGATGGTGTAGATAGGCCTATCTGTTTTGCTTCTAGAACACTAACTGAGACTGAAAGGCGATATGCACAATTTGAACGTGAAGCCTTAGCTTTAGTATTTGCAGTAAAGAAATTTAATTTCTATCTATGGGGTCATGAATTCAAACTAATTACTGACCATAAGCCTCTTTTAGGTTTATTTTCACCTACTAAAAATATTCCAGTTATGGCCTCAGGTAGGATTCAACGATGGGCACTGATTCTACAAGCCTATAAATTTGACTTTGTATATCGGTCAGGCAAACTTCTAGGTACAGCTAATGCTCTAAGTAGGTTGCCTTTAAAAAAATCCAAATGAATGCGTACCAACACTACAGAATGGGTTCACTTGGTGGAGTTTTTGGACTCCACTCCGGTAACTGCAGTACAGATAGAGCAGTGGACAAAATCAGACCCTATTCTGTCTAGGGTCATCCATTACTGCTCAGTTGGTTGGCCTAAGGTTGAGAGTGAATTACAGCCTTTTTATCAAAGTCAGTCTGGACTCTCAATCCAAAATGGCTGTCTCTTATGGGGCCACAGAGTGATAATTCCGAATGAAGACAGGTCGAATTTAGTGAAGGAACTTCACGCGGAACACATGGGTGTAACAAAAATGAAAGAGCTGGCGAGAGCTTGTTTCTGACGGCCGGGTTTAGATGGAGAACTCGAATCATTGGTTCGTTCCTGTCAAAACTGCCTAGAGAACAGAGATCTCCCAAGGAAAAGTTCACTTCACCCGTAGGAATGGCCTACTACACCTTGGCATAGGATCCATGTTGACTATGCAGGTAGATTCTATAAATAATAGCTATTTCCTAGTCATTGTGGACGCCTACTCTAAGTGAGTGGAAAATTTTCCAACCACTTCCACGACTTCGGGTGTCACTATTCGCTTACTCCGTTCGTGTTTCGCTCGATGGGGTTTACCGTAGTTCTGGTTTCCGACAATGGTACTTGTTTTATCGGTGAGGAATTTCGTTCTTTTCTCCACCTAAATGGCATTAGACATGTCCGGCCTAGTGTTTTTCACCCGTCTATTAACGGTCTCGCGGAAAACATGGTCCGTACTTTCAAGTCGGCCTTGCGTCATTCTCATGGGGAGGAAATGCAAGTGGTGTTGGCTAAATTTTTTTTTAAATATCGACTAATACCTCGTACAACGACGGGGGTGTCTCCTTCTAAACTCATGGTTGGCCGGGTAATTCGTTCATTTTTCGATCCGTTACCTCCAAACGAAACGGTACAACAACGAGTTTTACGCCGTTAAGAAAAACAGAAGTTGTATCATGACACTAAGAAAAGGAGAGTTATAGAGCGCAACCCAATGATCCAGTTATGATTCGCAACTATGGGGCTGGACCGAAATGGGTTCCTGCAACGATGCACGAGAGAACGGAACCTGTTTCCTTCAAGTGCCAACTAGAAGATGGTCGTTCTATTAAACGCCATCAGGACCAGATATGGGAATGTGAATTGCAGGATGACCAGAGTCTTCCGGAAGGGAGACCGATCCTTCTGAATATGATTCAATTCGCCCGCCTATGCAGGTTGCACCTATTCCTACTACGTCATCCCCGCTCCGTAGGTCGTCTAGGGTCTCTCACCCTCTGACCAGGGGCGGCTCGTCGGTAGGCACTGCGGAACTGCAGCACCCCCATGATCTTTATATTTAAATATTTAAAATAGCCTCTCTGATTGTTTTTTTTCAATGAACTTTGAGTTTTTAAATCAGATTATATCCTTTTTTCCTTAAACTATTTCAATGCCGAACGAATGAATCACGAAAGTAGCTTCAGCCTTCCCGTGGGACTGTGTACTTAACAGTTCCAGATTTTGTTCGAAACGCTTGAAACCTCGGTGGCGGACGTACGAAGAGCGAGTCAGAATCGCCGGTTTAAGAGGATCCAAAGCACTGTGGACAGAGCAGTGCCGATTTGTTTGTTTGACGTGGTAGTTGTGTTGCTGTATCGTTTGCTAATTCGAAATTTAATTTCCGAATTGCATTTATCAATGATTCGTTATCATTTATTTTTTGTCGTAAGATTGAAGTTAATTATATAATAATTGGATTATTTACAATATATAGCTTTCATTTCTTAGAATATTTTTTCGCTCAGAATAAAAACAGAAGAATGGAATTTGTTTATAAATAATTTTTGGCAAATTCGAAATTACCCGTTAAGTGTAAGTACCCTATAATTGATTTTATGATACTATTTTACTTATTTTTATGACTGAGTAGTGAGTAGTTATCTATTTATCTATTCGACTTTCTCTCTCTCTCATATATATATATATATATATATATATATATATATATATATATATATATATATATATATATATCGACACAATTGTTCGCAATTTCTGAGGCAGCACCTCCATAACTGAAAGTCACGAGCCGCCACTGCCCCTGACAGACTCAACTTGTAGGGGAGGAGTGAGGTGACGTGTATATATATATATATATATATATATATATATATATATAGTCTAAAAGTCACTAAAGGGAAAAGTCACTAAAAGAAAGCTGAATGGCAACACAAAACGATAAACAGTGGAACGCGGTCTGTTCGTTCATTGGGCTGAACTAAACAGCATGTATTTTTGTGTCTGACTAAATCGTTGGTGCTAAGTTTAATTTGGTGATGCTTTTAAAGTGGTAAAGGAAAGTTTGAAGTTGTCTAATTATTATATCAGTTAGGGGTAATGTCAATAGCTTCTAAATTAGTAAAGTTAGAAATATTAGGTAGGTCGTTTGTGGGACGCTGGCACCTAAGGTAGGCCCTAAAGAAGATCTAAATCAAAGCACCTGTAAGTACCTTTATTGTCTATTTAATAACCTAATACCTAACGGGGTCTAACACCCCCACGTTACCACCTGTCAGAAAATCCTGTGGGTGCTGCTGATGCTGGACGGGAAAAATGATGTCCTTAACTCATAACACCGTTCCCTTAGTATTATGGATAGCTGTGAAATACAGTAGTATAGAAAGAGTATTTGAACCAAAGAAATAACCTTAACCTAATATATACAAGCAATGTTGCATTAATCAGCCTAGTCATCGTATCGCTTGATGATAATGGTTCTTCTAGATTTTCTAACAAGTATTAAGTATGATATGAGAGGACGGACGTGTATTTAGAGCCGCTGATAATTTCGGATTAGGGCCAAGATTTTTTACACATTGTGCTTCTTACGGTTGTATTAACATACAGATTACAGTAAAAAAATAATATAACTTTACATTACTTTCCGAGAGATAAAAAGTTGTGCAGAGTATGGGTTGTGGAGTATCGTTTATTTATTTTAGTTTGACAGCTCATGAATGAGATGAGAAGACTTAGTAAATTACATTAAACTATGGTCGCCAGGAACAACATCAGAAAAGTTCGCCTATACGCCTAACCCGAGCATAATTAAGATTCACCCTGATTGGCACGACCTATGAAATAAGTAGGTTCCCGACTTTCCAACCAATAGGGCTTTTGATTAATAAGTAGTTTTGCGGCCAAAAAATAGGTAGCTGCAAAACTATACATTATATTAACGAGCTTTTATAAATGGAATAATTACACTGGTCAACAACAATTTTGTCACAAGGGTTTTGATGGGTGTTCTAAGTGTACTTTTTCATGCTGAATCTAAATATGAAATCAGATTTTTTCTATCAGGCTTAGTTTACTTGTGACGCTATGTTCATTTTTTCCTCATTTAGCATGATCACCGGCTAAAAAATAATAACATATATAAAATTAAGTATATAACAATATTATAATATAAAACATTATAAAAATAATAAATATAATAATATATTATATTAATTAATATAACTATAATAAAATATATTAATATTAATATATATGTTGTATTAATTTTTCTGTAAAATTAGTACAATTTATTCCTTTGGGAGAAAGTTCTGATAATGCTGGCAGGATAAATTTGGTCGGAGCAGCAGACTGTGCAGGTTGAAACATGTTTGTACCTGTGCAGACATGAGCCTAGTTTCTGTGTGTAGAGCAGCTCCAAGTCAGTCTGCTTGTAAATGTCACAGTGTTAACAGCTAGTGTCTGTTGCTTCTTGTTAATTTTACACCAGTGTTGTATTCATATAGATGTTTTGTAATGCCGCGGAACTGTCTGAATCATCCTAATTCCTTTTGTTATGTATGTGGTGATCTAACTTTAAAATCCCAGAAACGTAACTTTACACCATTAGTAAAAAAATGCTATGAACTTTATTTCGGATGTAAAGTAGGCGATCAGGACAAGAGTTGGGCACCTCACATTTGTTGTGTGACATGTGTAAGACTACTTACAGGATGGCTAAACGGTTCACGTCACATGCCATTTGCTATTCCAATGATTTGGAGGGAACCCAAAGATCACACAACAGACTGCTATTTCTGCCTGGTAAATACAAAGGGGATCACTTCAAAAACAAAGAGCCTTATGAAATACCCTAATCTACCGTCTGCAATGAGACCAGTTCCCCACAGTGCTCAACTTCCAGTACCAAATCCTCCTGAACATGTAAGTTTAAGTGATGAGGAATCAAACGTAGCTGTAGCATATCACGAGGAAAAAGATGAAGACATTTCTGATCCAACATTCCAGGCTACCTGTTCCTCCAATGAACCACATTTACTGTTACAAGATCTAAATGACCTAGTTCGTGATTTGAAATTTTCTAAGAAGCAGGCTGAACTTTTAGGTTCAAGATTAAAGGGTTGGAATCTACTGCAACGTGACACTAAAGTTTGTTTTTTCCGCAGCCGCCATGATGAATTCAAAGAATGGTTCTCCCATGAAGATGGACTTGTGTTTTGTAAAGATGTTAATTCAGTCATGGGGGTTCTTGGTCATGAACATAACGTGGATGAGTGGCGATTGTTCATTGACTCCTCAAAAGTCAGCTTGAAAGCAGTCCTTCTTCACAACGGAAATAAATTTCCTTCTGTACCTATTGCACATGCTGCAAACATGAAAGAGTCATACGACAACATGAAGTTGCTTTTAGAAAAGTTTCAGTATCAGAAATATAAGTGGAATATCTGTGGAGATCTGAAGGTCATTGCACTTTTGCTAGGGTTGCAGCTAGGTTACACCAAGTACTGTTGTTTTTTATGTGAGTGGGACAGTAGGGACAAGCAAAACCACTACGTTAAGAAGGATTGGCCAAAACGCACCTCACTTGTTCCAGGCAAGAAAAATGTTGTGAATAGTTCACTTGTTGACCCTGAGAAAGTGTACCTTCCTCCTTTGCATATCAAGCTTGGACTTATGAAAAACTTTGTTAAAGCGATGGATAAAGCGCAAACAGGATTCACATACTTGAGAAATAAGTTTCCCCGGATCAGTGATGCCAAGATTAAAGAAGGCATTTTTGTAGGCCCTCAGATCAGAGAATTGTTAAGAGATGAGAGATTTGAAGGAGAGTTGAATGAAGTTGAGAAAGCTGCGTGGCAGAGTTTCAAAAGTGTCTGCACAAATTTTTTGGGAAATCACAAGGCCGAAAACTATCCTGAAATAATAGGAGATCTTCTTAAGTCTTACCAAGCAATGGGGTGCAATATGTCATTAAAGGTTCATTTCTTGGACTCTCACTTGGACTTTTTTCCGGAAAACCTGGGTGCGGTAAGCGACGAACATGGTGAGCGTTTTCATCAGGATATTTCTGCCATGGAAAACCGTTACCAAGGCAAATGGAGCCCCAGTATGCTGGCTGACTATTGCTGGACTCTTAAGAGAGACATGCCTGAGGCAAAGCACAGCAGAAAATCAAAACAAGCTACTTTTTAAACTACAGGTATGTCTTTTCGATCATATTTTAATAAGTATGTAACTATATGGGATTTTAAAAATTAAATTGCATGTCACACAAAAACCAGACCTGATAGAGAAATTTTACAAACTTATTTGGATTCAGCACAGAAAATACTATAAGAATAAGGTATTTTCATTCTTGGGACACGAAAAAATTTTTTTTTGTTGCCCAGTGATTTATTCACTGAAGTTTGACATTTTGAAATTATAAGATTAACTAACACTTCAGAAGTAAGTTTAGATTAAGTTTGAATTCCTACGTTTCGTATAGGTGCAGTATATATGTCACCCTTTTCAAATGCTTTTCATTTTGTTTCAGACTTTTTGGCGTATATATTCAGATTCTTTGTAAGTAAAGCTGTAAAAACACACTTTTTTTTTTTTGTATTTTCTGCATTAATATTTATGGACAGCAACTGTGGCCGAATTATAAGAAAGGTTCTGGGAGAACACTGAATTAACTTGATAACAAATCTTTTCGATTGCTGTACAAGGTTTTCTTTTATACAGGAAGGAAGGACAAAGGTCGAATGCCCACAAAAACGTCCCTCTCCTATAGAAGAAGAAGAACGACAAAATCAAGATCCAAAGTTTTCGAAATACTTGGACACTCTGCGTTTGAAAGATTAGAGGTTATAGACAGGGGGTGGCAGATGGACTGAGGAAGATTGTTCCAGAGTTGATCGGTTGAGTAGATGAAAGATTGAGAATACCGATTAACCCTTGCATTAGAGATTTGGACAGAAAAGGAATGAGAATGTGTAGAAAGTGTGGTACTGCGTACTCTCCATAAAAGAGGAAACATGCAGTTACGAGAGTTGAGAAGAGCAGTGCCCGTTATAATAGCGATAGTAAAGAGAGAGTGAGGCAACATTGCGGCGAAGAGAGAAGAATTGAAGGCAGTCAGTGAGAGACAGGGGCGTAGCCAGGGGACGGAGGCGGTCGCCCTCCCCCTCCTTGGAAAGTTCAGGAAAAAATCTGCGGTAATTACAACCAAGGTTTTAACAATTTGGTATCTACATATATATAATGGAAGGAGTGTCTGTATCTACATACAGTATATATATATATATATATATATTATTTAAGCGATATTTTGCGTGGTTTTTTAAACACGTTTGGACGTGTTTAAACACGTATCGTAGAATACAATACCTGCTGTCATCAGCATTATACAAACACACACCAAAGAAAAACGATAGTGCACAGAAGCACCGGATAAAAGAGCACAGATACAGAAGGACACTTATGAGAAAGAGAACAAAGCTATCTAAACAACTGACAAAGCAATTAAGTGATACAAGACATAGTAACATCCGGAATCAGATACTGATGTTAGAACTTAAAATAAAGGAGTCAACCATAAGAGAAAATATTGATAATGAACACAAAGCTATTGGCACTATAAAGGAAAATAGCAAATTCTTCTTTAACTATGCTAAACGCAAAGCAGTTATCAAAACGAGCATTGGCCCATTGCTTGCTAAAGATGGACTAACTCTCACATCTAATACACAGGAAATGGCAAACATTTTACAATCTCAATATGCTTTAAGCTGGAGTACCCCTGTAGTAGCAAAGAAAATAAAAACTACAGCATTTTTTGATAGAGAAGAAAATGACCAAGACAGACCATTATTGGAAGATATACAAATAACCACTAGAGATATACAACAGGCAATAACAGAGCTACCGGGGAGTTCAGCCCCTGGTCCAGATGGAATTGGAGCCAAGATTCTTAAGGAATGCAAACATACTTTATCTCTGCCTTTGAAAATCCTGTGGAGATCCTCACTAGACACCAGTAGAATACCACCAATCATGAAACAAGCAAATATTACCCCAATCTACAAAGGAGGCAAAAGAAAGGAAGCCAAGAACTATAGACCCATATCTTTGACTTCCCATATTATTAAAATATTTGAGAAGTCCTGAAAAGGCATATTGTCAGTTTCATAGAAAATGAACATCTCTTAGAAGACTTTCAACATGGCTTCAGACACAAGAGATCCTGCCTTACTGAACTTATAGACCATTGCAATACAATCCTACAATACTTGGGAGAAAACGACAATGTTGATGTCATCTATCTAGACTTTGCAAAGCTTTTGACAAGGTTGACCATGGTATATTATTCCATAAACTAAAAGAACTTGGTATTTGTGGAAAAGTAGGAAAATGGATCCATGCATTTCTCTCTGACAGAAAACAATAACAACTGTAAATGGAGCAAGATCTATAGAAAAAGAAGTGATTAGTGGAATGCCGCAAGGCACAGTACTAGGACCAATTCTATTCATTATAATGCTAAACAATATAAACTGTAACCTAGGAAGCTCTCTCCTGTCATTCGCAGATGATACCAGAATACTAAGACCAATTACAGAAAAAGAAGACTGTGTAGAGCTACAAAAAGATCTACAAACTATATATGCATGGGCAGATGCAAACAATATGGCCTTCAATGAAGACAAATTTGAACTAATTAAGTATGGACCAAATAAATACCTGAAAGAACAATTCAACTACACTGGACCCACAGGAAAAGATATTGCACAAACTGATCATGTCAGGGATCTAGGGATTATATTATCTGAAGATGCAACATTCAACAGGCACATTGACAAAGTAACCTCATCATGCAAACAACTAATAGGATATATACTGAGGACATTCAGAACTAGGGACAGTATGACCATGCTTACCCTGTGGAAATCACTTGTCCTTCCACGCATTGACTACTGCTCTCAATTATGGTTTCCCCACAAACAGAATGAATTGCAAAAATTGAGGGCCTACAAAGAACCTTTACCTCGTATATTAAACAACCTGATGGCAACAGGTGAGTAAAAACAAATTAAACTACTGGGATAGGCTTAGAGGCCTCAACCTTTATTCCATAGAGAGAAGGTTTGAGAGATACATCCTAATCTACACCTGGAAAATTCTAGAAGGGCTTTTAGTTGCCCCCAATACTGAACCAATTGTGCCCACCTTAACAAGAACTGGCAGAATGTGTAAAAAATATCACCTCCCACCAAACAGTCTGAGAAGGATTCAAACCCTTCAATATAATAGTATCTCTAGGCAGGGTTCTCGCCTGTTTAACTCCTTGCCTCAGTACCTTAGAGATATAAGTGCAGTCCCAGTAGATACTTTTAAAAACACTTGGACATGTTTTTTAGCCAACATACCCGACCAACCCACAGTGTCAGGGTATTCCTCTGCCAGACCAGCCCCCACAAATTCAATAGGGGACCAAATCGTATGGCAGGAGCAAGAGAAAAGAAGGGTGGCGACCCCGTCGTGGCCTCGCCTCAGGAGGCGCTGAGTGGACTTCGTGGGAGCAGCGCACCCTTGAGGCAGAAGCGCTTTAAGGTAAATTTAAGGTAAGGTAAACTGAAATATGAAGCGCGGGGAAACTGAACACAGCTCGGCGCCAGTTAGTTTTGCATGCACTGTAGCATAGTACAGTGTGACGAGTGGGGCGTGTTGCATCATTGCATGTTGGTCAAGCTTCGTTAATTCGTTATACAATATTGCGATGGATATACGAAAATATTTCAAAAGAAAATCAGTTGAGTCGGTTGAAGAACACATTGAAAGTGATACAGCAGAACCCTCCCGCAAAGTTATTAGACAAGCAGAAGACGATGCACATCAACCAGAGCTAAGCGATGAAAATGCAAGTGTTAGCAATCAAGTACGGGTTGAGGTGCCGTCTGAAACGAAGGCTTCACAGGACCAACCGACCACTGGTAAGTTGATCTGGTCTAATTACAAATTTACAAAAGAAATATCTACATGTTTGATGCATATAAAGGCAAAAAATAAAGCAATATAATATACTTAGTAAATTAGTAATGTGGATGGATGTATAGTGGCTGTTCAAAAATGGCAGTTGCACTGACATTTTCAAACAGTTTTTACACAAAATAAGCTTAAAATGCGCTGGCTTATGGGGCTCCGCTCCGGACCCCGCTGGGGGAGCTTCCAGCTCTCCCCCAGACCCCCTAACTATATGGGCTCAACCCATTCACCACGGAACCTGACGAACGTAGCTCAAGTTCGTCCCCCCCCCCCTTTGGGACATTCCTGGCTACGTCCCTGGTGAGAGACGAGGAATTGACGAAACAAAAGGCCTTTGATTCCATTCCTTCAAGTAGAGCTGTGTGGGTTGAGCCACCCCACACATGAAAAGCGTGCTCCATACAGAGGGGGGGGACAAGACACCTGTACAGAGACAACAATTGAGTAGGGGTGAAGAGACTGCGTAGTTTATGGAACCGAGTGAGAATCAGGAGTTGGATGGCGACCGTACCTTCTGTGAACCTCCTCCTCTGTTGCGGATTCTATTGGAACAAGCAAAGTTAAACAATTTTTTTTTGCGTTAGTAGCATAAAAAGAATATGAAATATATGTCTCCATGCCTGAGAGAATCACCTCCGTGATACGCTCAGTGCACTTGGAGTGGCCCCGGCCACGAAAGCAGTAATAATTTTATAGGAAATCACAGAAGTACTGGCTAAAGGCCTCCAAATCAGCGACGTCAAAATGCCAAAGGCGCCTCCTCTTGGGAGTATCCAAAGGCCGAACTGGAGCGATAGGACAGGAAACGGATGTAAGATTGTGGTCGGAGAGCCCAACGGAGTAAAAAGTTTGACAGAGTAAGAAGGATGAGTGGTGAGAAATGAATCCAAAATATTGGGTCTATCTCCAAGGCAATCGGGTATACGAGTGGGTGCTGTACAATCTGCTCTAGGTCATTCAAGATAGAAAAGTTGTAAGCTAGTTCACCAGGGATGTCAGAGAAATGGGAAGAAATTCAAAGGTGGTGGTGAACATTGAAATCACCTAAAATGGAAATTTCAGCAAAAGGAGAGTGGGATAGAATGTATTCCAATGTGGACGTGAGGCAGTCAGAGAGTTTTGGATTGTCAGTAGAATCAGGAGAAAGGTAGATAGCGGAGATATATTTAGTTTGAGATTGGCATGTAAGCCGTAGCCAGAGGATATAGAATTTGGAGGACTCAAGTTCGGAATCCGAGAGCAGGTTAGGTCGTTACGTATACAGTATATACGCAACATCCATCTTTGGGATGAATATGAAAATAAAAACCCACTCTAATAGACAGAGTTTATTTCCACAACAGTTTCGACGCCCACTGGCATCATCCTCGGGTGGATACAGAAAAACGAATGAACCAAAACAAGAGGAAAAAACAGTCCAGGGACCGACCGTTAAGAAATTCGCACCTAGGTTAGGTCCCATTCTCCCGACACCGGAAGGGCATTTTCATTAAGTACATTCGCACAAATTTGAAACTATCTTCCTGTTCTAAACTTTATTTTATTTTTTTACATAATTATTACATTTATTATTAAATTTATTACATTTAATATTGCATAATTATTTATTACAGAAATTATAAATTTATTATTACACTGGTTATTACATTGTTGTTTATTATACAGAACTTATAAACCGAAAAACGAATGAAAAAGGCGATAAGGAAACAATCACAGAGACCATTGAGAAATTCGCACCTAGGTTAGATACCGTTCTCCCGACACCGGAAGGGCATTTTATTACAGGGTCCCGCTTATAAGTACATTCGCACAAATTAAAACTATCTTCTTGTTCTATACATACAGATTCTAATATTATAATTTCTGTAATAAATAATTATGCAATATTAAATGTAATAAATTTAATAATAAATGTAATAAATGTAAAAAAATAAATAAAGTTTAGAACAGGAAGATAGTTTCAAATTTGTGCGAATGTACTTAATGAAAATGCCCTTCCGGTGTCGGAGAATGGGATCTAACCTAGGTGCGAATTTCTTAACGGTCGGTCCCTGACTGTTTTCCCTCTTGTTTTGGTTCATTCGTTTTTCTGTATCCACCCGAGGAGGATGCCAGTGGGCGTCGAAACTGTTGTGGAAATAAACTCTGTATATTAGAGTGGGTTTTTATTTTCATATTTTGACCTTCACGTAGAAAAAAGTGAAGTTTTTTGCATTTACTTTGGGATGAAATTGAATATAGAGAAAGTAGGTGAGTACAGAAAAGAGATTGCTTTTATTCGTTTCAGACACTTAATTTTCTGTGAGAAGGAGGTTTCAACAGATTGGAAATTTGAGGAAATGCCACGTATATTGCAGAAATTTATGAAAATGAATCAGGCAGAAGCCCAGGACATCTCTCGAATGGGCAGTAGCAGAATTAGCTCCACTGCCCGGGTTTTCGTTCTCGTATCGGTAACGAGGGAACCAGAAGTGGGGACATTTATGGTTCCCTCCCCACGGGATCCCAAGGCTGTTGAAGGCGATGCCATATATATTTTTTAATTTTGTAAAGACTGTGTAGTGTGTAAGATGCATATATGCAGAGTGAGGAATAGTGAGAGAAGTGTGTTTGAGAACATGCTGGACTGCTTACAGGGGTAGATGAGACACGGAAAAAGATCAGCTAAGAGGACAGTAACAGGAGAAACGGGAGTTCCAGCATTCCCTGTCTCCTGCCTAACGTCCCTCTGGGAGTACTTTCCTGGCCGACTGGTGTCTACGATGCTCAGCTTCACAAATGTACGCTAACTACAATGTCTTGAGCTTCCCGGAGGTAACGAGACGTGTTCATTACAGTCTAATGCAAAGAATTAAAAACTCAGACAGTACAATAATATTGTCCAAGCTATTCGCCAGTTCGGCTTATTTTTTTTTAAACTATAGGGCTTCATGGTATGAAATGTTTGTCTACAGCTCCACTTAACACCAATATTGATATTTTTATTACTTGTATTTTTATTTCTTTTTCAGTCCTGTGATTTGTTTTTAGTCTTTATTATTACCTTATTATTACCAATGGGTTACAAGACAAAAATTAATAACAACCTGGGGACATTTCATCATCCGAGGGAAACACCCAACGCTTTCGCGTCCAGAGGTACTTTTATGTTATTAACCCATGCACTCGATCCAACTACATCTAATTCGAATCGATGAGGTAAATAAACACTGGCATATCCTGCTGTAGTCGAATGGACAAAGCCCCTCTCTCTGAGTCAGAGGGCCAATATTTGAATATTTGATTGATAAGTATCTATACTATAAAAAGGGAGTCCCGTCCGTCCGTCCCTCTGTATTCCGGATTGGTTGAAAGATAGTGACATCATAGACATGTCATAAAATGGGCGGAGCTCTAGCGTGTGCTTTTCACTGCATTTACGATCCAGCAAACAAAATTATAATTTTTTTTGGATCACCTGAAGATCAGGGCCCCCAGCCTTCTTTAGTTAGCCTTATAAGGCTAACTAACGAAAATATCACGACCTAACCTAACCAATCGTTAGGTCAACTGTACGCCCTTGACGATTGGTTAGGTTAGGTCGTGATATTTTCGTTAGTTAGCCTTATAAAGCTATCTCAAGAAGACTGGGGGCCCTGACCTTTAGGTGATCCTTTTTTTTTAATTAGACAAAAAATTTTAATTTTAAAAAAATCTATATATATGTTGCCTGTCTGTCTGTCTGTCTGTCTGTCCCACCCTAAAACACAGAAACGGCTTCTTGAGAGAAAAAATTACATATTAGGTAAAAGTTGTTTAAAATTAATTGAAACCTACTGAAAACTTATTGAATGCCCGGTGTGGTTAATTGAATGCCCGATTAGGTCAACTGTACGCCCTTGACGATCGGTTAGGTTATGTCGTGATATTTTCGTTAAAACTAACGAAATTAATCGAAACCTACAGGAAAATTACTGACTGCCCGGTTAGGTTAATTGAATGCCCAGTTAGGTCAACTGTCAGCCCTTGACGATTGGTTAGGTTAAGTCGTGATATTTTCGTTAAAAAAAATATAAAAAGTATTATCTGTTAGTATATAATAAAAGATGATGTTTCAAGGGAAAGAAAGAGTCACTGTATTTGGTCAACGATTATTATCGAATGAAATCGATCACCAGTGGGTATGTCCTGAAACTAACGGAACCTTCATAAATTGAGTGACCGTACCCAGCGAAAAGTGATTAATAGGCACTCTTAACATAATTAAATTGGGTTATATTTTAAATTTCTTAATTTCTCAGTTTTGTTTAATATTCGTACAATTATAAATATTTTGAAATAAATTTAAGAAAACAGACAGTCACCCTGTTTAACTATAAACCACACTCATTCTTTCTTTACTACAACTGCTCAAATATATCTTATTTCCAATAGAATCACTTTTCCTCTCGACTTTTGTTCGTTTGCATGCAAGGAAATATTCTTGGCCATTTTGAAAATTTGGTTCGTTTTGTCAATGAGTTTTTTTCTTCAAAAGGTTTGCGCCCCTTACCCAGGAATACTGCATTTTACAGAACATTTTCAGTTTCTTTGCTATTATTTATTTGCTTATCTTCTTCAATGAGTAATTTCCATTTTCTGGTCACGAACACTTATTTGTAATTTAAAAATGGTGATTTAATTTCAAAATAAAATTAAATTAAAAATTATATTTAGGAAAATGAAAGGGACTGATTTGGAAAATTAAACACGCTATATATATATATATATTTTTTTTCAGATGAATTACATGACAAACAAATCCTGTTATCGTTCTAGTGCCACTGAGTTAGTTTTTGTTTACCAAACACTAAACTGAGTTTAGTAATTAGTCATTATACTAAGTTCAATGAATTATATTATGTTATAATTTATCAGTGTGTCTATAGTAAAAATATGAAATATTTTTACGAAGTACACTTTTATTAAAGGTGGCATGAAACTGTTTTAAATTATATACATACTAGCAGAGACCCGTAAAACATTTGCGGTCAAATTAGTATCTTTATTGCAACATAACCTAATCCAACCCCTCTCACACCCCCTCCCCGCCAAAAAATGACGGGTTGGAGTTTCCCACATGCCCCACGCCACTCCCATACCTTCCAATTATTGCATCTTGCTTTTTACTCGTATACAGGGGCGTAACTAGCTTTCAAAAGTTGGGGGGGGCAACTATAATGAAAAATCCTGCGATGAATTTCTGTGCTGCTATCCTGTTGGTAATATCTTAAATTTGGTCTTCGAAGGCATATTTTTTCGGTAGAATATAACAATGACATCTGAATACCAGTTCTTTCGAGTCTCGAGAAAGCTCTGATCTATCAGTATTATAATGAGTTTGTGACCAAAATGATGCTCTTAAAATACTATGGTTTAGAGAATGATCTATATTTATGATAGTACAGTAATAGGAAAATCAAAGAAGCATTTTTACATCTACCTTATGCACGAGGGGCGGTCAGAAAATAAGTTTACACGGCGTATAATTTCGTAACATTGATTATGTTTGTATCAGGTGAATTCGTTAATCATTGTTGGCAACACTGCACGTCGATTCGGCTGCCATCTACCGTACATTGGTTATATGAGTCAGTTGAACATGGTGGCTCGACTGGAACAGTGCCCTGTCCTACGGAGCAGTCCAGGACGTTTACGTTTAATGGCCGCTCTTAAACGTTCCAGCGTTGATCAATATGCAGCTGCATTGATTGTTGTGCCTTTTTGCATGAAGTCTGCGAGCAAAACGCCTTTGTGGTCCCATAACACGGTAACCATCACTTTGCCAGCGGACCTCACAATTCTGTTTCCAGAATACGGTGATGAACCCATGTCTCGTCTCCTGTGACAATTCGCTCGAGAAATTCTTGACCACTGACAGACTCGGAATATCGTTGCAGAAATGATAGGACACTGTTCCAGTCAAGCCGCCATGTTCAACTGACTCATATAACCAATGTACGATAGATGGCAGCCGAATCGACGTGCAGTGTTGCCAACAATGATTAACGGATTCACCTGATTACAAACATAATCAATGTAGGTCTTTTCGTTACGAAATTATACGCCGTGTAAACTTATTTTCTGACTGCCCCTTGCATATCAAGTATATACAGGGTGTCCCGTAAGTCTGGAGCCACAGGGTAAAATGATAAAAACGGCAATAAAAACGCCGAAGAGACTTTTGGGGACTGTTTGTGAAATGAGCGAGGATGGTAGCGGCTGTGTCATCGTCGGTGGATGTCCTCGGAGGTCCACTGCATGGTTTATCTCCTATGGATCCCGTTTCCCTGAACTTTGCTACAAGTTTGCCGATACAGCTGTGTGTTATCGGCGCGCGGTCCGGATGCAATCTGTTAAATTCCTCAGCGGCCTCCCTCTGACTCCGATGTCCTACGAGCAGAATTACCTGGATGCGTTCTTCCTTACTCAAAGACATCATGGGCACTTGTATAAACGGAAAAACATGAATTACTTATTTTACCCCATGGTTCCAGACTTATGGGACACCCTGTACCTAGCGTTAAAGAAAAACAATATATGCAATAATTAAAGTAAAAAATAACTAGATGTCTCATTAAAGTATCTATCACTGCAGTATTAGTACTGAATCAATAATACTTTCCAGCATACTAATAGGACTAGTAATTAAAGATTTACTTATCATTGATTATTTCAAGAACGTAAATATTTTTCTTCATGTAAGCTAGCTTAGATAGAATCATAAAGCTACATTTTAATAGCAATGAACTAATATTCATCTACATTTTACACCATTTCAATTTTCAACATAAATCATCAGAAGGTGTTGTATTTACAATTGGTTTTAAGCATCAGTCAGTTCAAAAGTTGGGGGAGACAAAACCTATATTACCACCCCACCCCAGTTCAAAAGTTGTGGGGTGGATACAAAACCTATATTACCCCCCCCCCCCAGTTCAAAAGTTGGGGGAACATGTTCCCCCGTCCCCCCCGTTAGTTACGCCCCTGTTTGTATATTATCCCCTATCTTTTCTGTATATATATGGATGACTCTACCAATGAACTAAAAACTGCACGTACTGGCTGTGTCATTGGAAAGGAAAAAAATTAATCATTTAATGTATGCTGATGACCTTGTTCTTCTGTCACCCTCTCCTTATGGGCTGAGGGTACTATTAGAGATATGTGAACAATATGATGTAGAAAATGACATCACCTATAATAGGCAAAGAGTTGTATTTTGATTTTTAGGTGTAATCTACTGAAACATGTATCAAGTGGGTCTTTTGAAATGAATGGTCAGACAATACCTGTCAAAGACACACGAGCTGCGAGATGAACTTGATATTGAGAGGCAATGTAAAAAGCTGTATGTACAGGGTAACATGCTAGTAAGGAAATTTGGTATGCGTTCAGAATCAGTTAAAACTTATCATTTTAGAACTTACTGTACTGCATTGTATACATCCCATCTGTAGTGGAACTATACAAAAACTGCTATGAATAAACTCTCTCTTGCTTATAATAATATTTTCCGTATGCTATGTAGGGAACCAAAATGGTGCAGTGCCAGTTTTATGTTTACTACGTGTAACCTACCTACCAGCCAAATGTTAATCCGGAAAAATGTATATAATTTCATTACTAGGGTTCAAAACAGCTCTAATGTGTTATTATGCTATGTCCTGTCTTCAGATACTGTGTACCTCTCACCAGGACCGCCGAGAGGGCGGGAAGCCGGGAGAAATCCTCGGGACCCGGACCTCTAGTGGGCCCGGAAAGAGGGGGGATAAAATCTAAAAATATTAATAAAGCAAGTGATTAAATAACAGAGAGGAAATATAATTAATGAACATATATTTTACAGAGATTATCATAGTCAAACTGAAACGGCTAAAATATTATCTGCGGTCCACCAGTGCCCAAGACCGACTGACAGATCTGGAAACCATTGTAATTGAAAGTCAGTTAGCCCGTACTTTAAATTTCATCAGAATCATTTACCACTTTGCTAGAGAGAAGGCAAAGAAAGTACACTTCTAATTATGAAAATCTTGCAGTAAACAATTGTCTTGCCTGCATGGACTGGTACTGCATTTGTAAATTGTATGGTGATAAAATTAATAGAAATGATTCGAAAAATAAAATGGTCATTTTCCTCTGAGTTGTTTATTCATACTGTATGTTTTGAATAGTGACTTGGACATATAATCAGTTTGCGTGTTATGTACACAAAAAACATTCATAATAAAATACTGAATGAACAGGGGGTCCCATACACCAATCCTTCCCCGGGACCCGTGGCAGCTCTCGGCGGCCCCGCCTCTCACCTATATGGCAGTCTTGGTTAGGTTAGATCGTTATATTTTCGTTAGTTAGCCTTATAAAGCTAACTAAAGAAGGCTGGGGGTGGCTTTCTTTCATTGATCCGAAAATTTCATATGTATACATTAGATGTTAAATTGATTTTGTTCAAAACTTTTTGTACTCCAATGTATACAGCTCATTTGTGGTAGAACTACAGGATGTATAATTTAAGAAAATTATATGTTGCATATAATAATAATTTTAGGAGTTTATTAAGAACTCCAAGATTTATAAATGGTGCTCCTTCTAGTGCCAGTATGCTGTTTGTAGTCAATAAGGTGCCTAATTGTGCCAGTGTCATTCGCAATTTTGTATTTAGATTTATCACTAGGCTTGGTGAGTCAGTCAATAAGATAATAGAAGCCATGGTTAGTGGACTGGTCTCCGATATATTTTATAAATCTCAAATCTGGAAGCATTGGCGTAGGCAACTGTATGTTCATTATGCACTGATTCACTGGCCTACTTAGTCAGTGCTCCAGACAACTATCTCTCAATCTTCTATGGACCACTTGTATAATGTTTGTACCTGTTGAGTCTGAAATAAAGTGTTTGCTTGTTAAGTTCTGTTATAATAAGATTGTATTTGTATGTTGGGTTAAATGGCTATGCTGGCCTTATTTTTGTACTTGTATGTTAGGTTAAGTGGCTATGTTGGCCTTATTTTTGTATTAAGTTCATTGTATAATACGTAAGATTGTACTTGTATGTTAGGTTAAGTGGCTATGGATTGTGAATGATCCGCAATAAAGATGTTTTGTTTGTTTGTTTGTCTTGTTTATATAACTGATAATTGCACAATACCTAAAACTGCACTCCAGTCATCTTTTAATATTTATTCCAGAATTATTGTTAAAATTTCAAATTAAGCTAATTTAATTTCCATTTGCCATTTTTTCATAAGGATCATAGAATTTGCGATTAATACACTTGCAATCACTTCATAAGTGAGAAAGAAATGTCGAATTTTTAATTATATTCTGTTTTTTACAAGAAACGTAACCTTACGGACAAGTGAGGCGATCATGAGGGAGATGAGATGCTAGTTAAAGACATTAGTGAAACTTTATTCTTACGTAAAGG
Source organism: Bathynomus jamesi (assembly GCA_023014485.1). NCBI lineage: Eukaryota > Metazoa > Arthropoda > Malacostraca > Isopoda > Cirolanidae > Bathynomus > Bathynomus jamesi. The sequence continues at coordinate 762,667 of JAJOZX010001787.1, forward strand.
ATTTTAGCTAAATTTTTAAGTCATATACGTGTCCTAGGATTTTATTTAAACTAGCAGGGAAACCCGCCCTACGGGAGGGATATTTTTGCTAGTTCCTGCAGAAGGCTGATATGACCCTTCGGGCAATAAATATTTACTATCGTTCTTCCGAGTGATGGCTTCTTTTTTCTTGCCTTGTTTAGTCCCTAAGATTCTTCGTCTGGATTAAGTTTTCAGAACATTCTCAAATTTTTTTTGACAACAGACAAGCAATAAAATATAATGAAAATTATTTTAAGAAAATTTTAAACGAGTTAGAGCTTAACATTTACAATTAGCTTACGAATCACTTAAATTTTAAATGCAACTTCACAGATTTTACTTGAAGTTCACGAAGCAGTTAAATTTCAAATACAACTTGTTACATTTTTTTTACCGATCATGGTTTCCGATGTGTAGCTAAAAATTTCGATGGTTACCTTCTTTTCTAAATTTGTTGACCAACTTGATTTTCTTTATTCTACGAAAACGTATGAAACTTTGTCGAAGCGTGTTGGCACCTTGGTTCACTTGTAGACTTTAATGGTAGGAAAGGCCACCAGTCCACGCTTCTATAAAATTGCATATTTTTCTAATCACCAGGAAAGCCAGGAGACCAACAAATTTACGAAAGAGAACAACCATCAAAATTTTGAGTTTCACATCACCAATGGGGAAAAATCTTGAAATTTAACTGCCTCGTGTTTTAGTATATAATTTATTTGGGGTGGGGGAGATAAATTGGGATAAATTTTTTTTTGGTAAACCTGATCTGAAAAAAAAAGTTGCTAAAAAACTCCCAGAGGGTGTTGTCATCAAGTTTCATGAAAATCATTCCAGCCGTTTGGACCTGAAAAAGAGACGGACAGAAGAAGAGGCAGTGAATTATGGTATGGTGATGATGATGATGATCATTAGTCTAGTATTTTGCCGCCGACTAGGAGGCCCTTAGGCAGTACTTCTTTGTTTTCCCGTGAAATAATTACTACTTCCATGGCCGAGTCCCTTCCGAGTGCGCTGAGCGCATCACGGAGGTGAGTCTTTCGGGCATGAAGGCGTACATTTCATATTCTTTCCCAACAACTAATGCACCAAAAAAGCCCAAAAAACCCCTTGGTTTAACTTTGCTTGTTCTAATGCTATCCGCATCAGAGAGGAGGCTTTCAGAGAGTACCGTCGCCATCTAACTTCTGACTCTCACTCTGCTTATATTTTTTGTATTTCTGCGTATATTGTAGGCCTAGGACCTAATAAAAATGCCACCTATGTAGCCATGATAGTTGGCCTAATTCTATAGTCCATACCCAGCTTAGGATTAGGCCATATATGGGTTCCACCCTTTTAGCCATAGTTTAGTTATTATAAACTTTTGGAATGCTTTGCCATCTGACAAAAACAAACATTTTATGGCGAAGAAAAAGTTACCAAAGGCTAAATTATCCATGTCTAAAACCAGAATAGACTTAGTTTAAGTTATACGCTCAAAAACAAAATGTCACCAGACCAGGGCCCAGCATTATTTTATATAAGCAGTTAAGCACCCCGGCTAAGCTGACCAGACGTTCCGATTTCGGCGACTCTCCCGCTTTTGAGCTATATGTCCCGCTGTCCCCTAGAAATTTTAGGGGACGCGGAAATGTCCCGCTTTGGGAGATGATGAACTTAAATGTCCCACTTTATCAAAATTACTACCTGTAAGCAATATGACTTTAACCCGTTTGCTGCGCAACCCTAATATCAGGGCTCTCGCTTCTGACCATTTCTGCGCAGTCCTGTATATACACGAGTTTAAACTTTAAACTGAGATATATCTCTTTGCATAGCACGTGTTTTTGGCTCGACTTATAACTGGGCGCTGGCGCAGTTAACGGGTTAAGAGTGGTGCTCCTCAGGGGCTCTGTCTTGTCACTCACTCTCTTCTTTTTATTTATAAATGATCTATTAAGTCGCATTTCCTACCCTATCCACTTCTGTGCCGATGATTCCACCTTTCAATTCTCCACCCGCTTCACAAAGCGTCCCTCTCAACAGTCACTCCATGCTTCGCGTGAGATGGCTATGGCGCACCTGACTTCTGACCTTTCTATCTCTGATTGGGTCAGAGAAAACCTTGTACTTTTCAATACCTCAAAATCTCAGTTCCTTCATCCGTCTACTGGTCACAATCTTTCACACGACTAGCTCCTTATTTTCAACACTACACAAAACATTCTCAAAACATTTTTGCTGTTTTCTTTTCTTGTAATCTTTCCTGGAAAGATCACCTATATTATTTTTCGAGAACAGCTTCTAAGAGGTTAGGCGTGCTGTGCCGGAACTGCACTTTCTTCACCTCTACTCAGTAGCTGTCTCTGTCAGTGATGTAGTCGAGACCACCATGGCCAAGACCGAGACTGAGACCTAAGCACCTGAGACTGAGACCATATGCAATTTTTTCAAGGTTTCATTACTGTGTAATGACTAATTCCTAAGCTCTGTATTTTACATTCAAGAATTGCAAAATTTACTCATAATTTATTCACAAATTCATAGTTTGTGAAAATTTTCGACAGTTAACTGCCTACTTAAAACAAAATAAGTGTTCGTTGCACTTGAGGAACATCAACATACTCAGCATCATGGCCAAGACCGAGACCTAAGCACCAGAGACCGAGACCGAAACCAGAAAAAAAGGTCTCGAGACCGGTCTTCAGTTCTACACCACTGGTCTCTATACAGGAGTTTTGGCCGCCCTTTTACGGAGTACGCTTATCATGGCTGAGGTGACTGAACCCACTTGACTGGGTGAAAACAAAGGCTTTTCATCTCATCATTTTCCTGCCTTTTACTGGCTGTCTTCAATCCACCTCTTCACCGCAATGTTGTTTTACTCTCTCTTTACTATCGCTATTATAACGGACCCCGCTCTTTTGAACAACTTTATTCTATGCCTCCTCCTTTAAGGAGATCTTCCAGTACCAGACTTTCGTCGCATCCTCATCCCTTTTCTATTCAACCTTCTAACGCAAGGGTTAATCGGTATTTTCAATCTTTCATCTACTTAACCGGTTATCTCTGGAGTAATCTTCAATCCATCTTTCCGCTGTTTATGCAGTGTCCAGGCATCTCGATAATTCTAGACCTTGAATTTGGTTCTCTCCTTCTTCTTTGACGGGAAAGGGGCATTTTTATGGGCACTCACCCTTGGCCCTTCCTTCCTGCATAAAAAAATTCTTTTTCATTTATTTGTGTAATGGTTTGTATATTAATTTATGTATTTATTTATTTATTTATTTTATTATTTATTCATGTTTATAACTAGTCTTAATACAAATGCAAAAAACTCACTTTTCTACGTGAAGGTCAAATTATGATAATAAAAACCCACTCTAATAGACAGAGTTTATTTCCACAACAGTTTCGATGCCCACTGGTATCCACCCGAAGAGGATGCCAGTGGGCATCGAAACTGTTGTGGAAATAAACTCTTGTCTATTAGAGTTGGTTTTTATTATTAGTCTTAATACACTTTCTTGTGACGTTTGATTTATTTTCGAGTTTCTCTACCTCCTGCATATAGTTTTTGAATGTCTGGCTACGCCCATATACCGTATATATATATATATATATAATATATATATATATATATATATATATATATACAGGGTGTCCCATAAGTCCGGTCTCATAGGAAAATTTATTTTATTTTAAGTTTACATAATTAATACGAATACATTAGAACGAAAAGAAATGTTCAAATTGATGTCCTTCTTGTTCGCACATCTTGATACGATGTTCCAAACTTAAACGAACACGTACCAAAGTCTCTGGTGTGATTTGTGCACGAACAGCACGAATATTTTCTTTAAGGTCTTCAGTGGTACGTGGACGATCAATGAATACAACAGACTTGAGATGACCCCAGAGAAAAAATCTAGGGGTGTGAGGTCCGGGGATCTTGGTGGCCAGTCGATTGGTCCCCTGCGCTTTCAGCACCAGTTGAAGTTCTCAGGCGACCTGCTCTTGGTTTGTCCTGAACACTCCCGGTCTCCTTGAATCTTGAAAGCATTCGACCATCAGAACGCTGACCAGGTCGTAGTTTATTGTGATGACGACGGTGAAATTTTTCACTCCTGAGGAGTTTGAACATTTAATTTAAAATAAATTTTCCTATGAGACCGGATTTATGGGACACCCATATATATAATATATATATATATATATATATATATATATATATATATATATATATGTCTAGGAGAGGAGGGGCGACAAGCTTGACCTTCGCGAAATGAGGAATCATCGCGCGGAACATTTGAAAGGTATATATATTTGCCTGTCGACGGTAGGCCTGCTATAATAAAGTGATTGAGTTAAAAATGAAATATTTACAGGGTCACCAATTTGGTCTTTCGACCAAATAAACAATATTTAATAAAATACACAAAAGGGCTTTGTAGTTTTGGTTTAATTATTAGCAAGATAAAATAATTATTTGTTTACAGTGATTAACAATTGTTTGAAAGGAATTTTGCTTTATTATGAATGAATGATTGTTGACAATAAGGAGTAATCTTATACAGGAAGAGTTAAATGATACAATGGTGACGAGAAACAATAATTAAGGTAATAAAATATACAGTATTAAACAAGCAACAATAAGCCTAATTGCGGTCGTTAATGCGTGGGTTAGATTGAACGGTATTTAGGATACTTCTTAAAGCCTAATGCGGTTAGACAGGAATTTGTTGAAGTTATAGGCACTGTAATACGAATATCATATCACGACGTAGTAAACCACTGTAGGCCAAGTGAGCTGGTGGTCTATGCGAGGTTTACAGACCTGAGACTTGATGGTAAGATAGGCTAAAAGACGGGGTAACTCTACATCGGCTGAACGATGAGACTCGGCCAGTTGAATTTTGCAGAAGTGATGTTGCTACCAGGGGGACGAAGTAGTCGTAGGCCTCAACGGAGATGTACTTCGTGTCGGATCAAGCTGAATTTCGAGGTCGAATTGAAATGGACTCGCGTTTATAGTGACGCTCTGGTAGTGTATTGTGTGAAATGCATTCATCAGGAAAAAAAGTAAAATTTGCTTTTTCTATGAGTCTATTCTTGCCCACGTGTTTGGACTTTATTACCTTGCTTACATCTTCAAGCCACGAGAAACAGGCGAGAAAAAGGAATTTCCGTTATGGCTCTACACACACACACACACACACACACACACACATATATATATATATATTATATATATATGGGAATGAACTCAGAATGGTTCCCTGAGTTTTTTATGATACACACAGACCGTGCATGGAACAAGGAACTCTTCTGGGATAATTAAATCCACTATAGTCCGAATAAGTAATGGTAAATGACAAATACCATAGTTTTTCTTTTTCATGATGCAAGCCCGACGTGGGCAACGGGTCTCTCGCAAAGAGGTCCCACAAATATAGCTTCCCTCACCAGCTATCTGCAAAGCAGACAGGATCCAGCTTTGGGACATGAAACGGACATGTTATGTGCCTTGAAAAGTGGACGCTCAATTCTGCCAGTTGAGGTTTAAGTTTTGGTTTTGGCTAAAAATATAATAGTTACCCCTTTTTTTTTTTATTTCTTCAATCCGACGTGAATGCAACGAGTCTTTTACTTATATTGAGGTTCTAAATGTAGTGGGGCTAGGCTGCTTTAAACCCTAGATCCATGTCCCAAAGCTGGATCCTGTCTGCTTTGCAGATAGCTGGTGAGGGAAGCTATATTTGTGGGACCTCTTTGCGAGAGACCCGTTGCCCACATCGGGCTTGCATCATGAAAAAGAAAAACTATGGTATTTGTCATTTACCATTACTTATTCGGACTATAGTGGATTTAATTATCCCAGAAGAGTTCCTTGTTCCATGCACGGTCTGTGTGTATCATAAAAAACTCAGGGAACCATTCTGAGTTCATTCCCATCATGAAACGGACATGTTATGTGCCTTGAAAAGTGGACGCTCAATTCTGCCAGTTGAGGTTTAAGTTTTGGTTTGGCTAAAAATATAATAGTTACCCCTTTTTTTTTATTTATTCAATCCGACGTGAATGCAAACGAGTCTTTTACTTATATTGAGGTTCTAAATGTAGTGGGGCTAGGCTGCTTTAAACCCTAGATCCATGTCCCAAAGCTGGATCCTGTCTGCTTTGCAGATAGCTGGTGAGGGAAGCTATATTTGTGGGACCTCTTTGCGAGAGACCCGTTGCCCACGTCGGGCTTGCATCATGAAAAAGAAAAACTATGGTATTTGTCATTTACCATTACTTATTCGGACTATAGTGGATTTAATTATCCCAGAAGAGTTCCTTGGTCCATGCACGGTCTGTGTGTATATATATATATATATATATATATATATATATATATATATATATATATATAATTATATATATATATATATATAGGGTGATTCATAAATGTGTTTCATAAATCGCAGGGTGTAGTCTTGAGACAAAAGTAAAGAAAGAAGACCATATAAACATAGGTCGAGAAACCCGTAGGTTTCGAGATATAGCACGCAAGAGAAAAATAAAACTCCTAAAGATATTTTACATTTTATGCAAATACACAGTGTGATACATTTGCTTCATTAAAGTAAATGTTCCCAATTCGTTCCTGCTTCTTGAATGCATGCCTCAGCACGTCGCAAATGGGATAGAAGAGAGATAGTTAAAGGGGAAATGTGAGTGAGTATGAACAAGTAAGGGAATGGTGGTTAGTGGTAGTTCATGATAAAGGGGGTAGGTAGAGTGGGAAAGAGAGAGGGGACGTGCTGAAGCATGCATTCAAGTAGTAGGAAAGAATTTCAAACATTTACTTTAATGAAGCAAATGTATCACACTATGTATTTGCATAAAATGTAAAAAAACCTTTAGGAGTTTCATTTTTCTCTCGCGTGCTATAGCTCGAAACCTACAGTTTTCTCAATCTATGTTTATATGGTCTTTTTTCTTTACTTTTGTCTCAAGAATACACCCTGCTATCTATGAATCACGCTCTCTCTCTCTCTCTCTCTCTCTCTCTCTCTCTCTCTCTCTCTCTCTATATATATATATATATATATATATATATATATATATATATATATATATATGAAAATGAAAAGGTTTATTGGCAGACTATAGTCCATATGACAAATATATTAATACAATGACAGTTCATACACTAAGGATAAAAATATATACAATTGATTAGAAATAATACTGCACTGTTGAAGTTAAGTGGAGCTACAGACAGACGTTTTCGTACCAAAAAGTCCATAGCTTAGAGGATAAATGGCAGGACTCATGGATATATATATTATATATATATATATATATATATATATATAGAGAGAGAGAGAGAGAGAGAGAGAGAGAGAGAGAGAGGTCAGTTCATGAATGAACTTTGACAAAAAAGGGGAGCAATCCAAGAATAAGCACCCCCAAAATCCCCAATTCAAGAAAAAGCACCTCACTTAGACCCCAATCCAAGAAATAGCACCCCAGTTCGACCTCAATCCAAATTAAAGGATTTTAACATCAACATTCCTCGAAAACTTTGTCCAGGTCATTGCTTGGATCGCACTTAGCACACAGCATCACCTTTTTAATAAGATTTTTTCCTTTATACCAATTTATTACTGGCAATGGATCTTTAACCAATAATGGTAACATTTCATTTCGAAAAGTTGATGCTGTCATCTTGCCCTCAAACTTCTGAATGGTTTTTACATTTCAGGACTTATTTATAAATATATCGAAACCTACGGTAAAATTATTGAATGCCCGGTTAAGTTAAATGAATGCCAGGTTAGGTCAACTGTACGCCCTTGACGATTGGTTAGGTTAAGTCGTGATATTTTCGTTAAAACTAACGAAAATATCACGACTTAACCTAACCAATCGTCAAAGGTGTACAATTAACCTAACCGGGCATTTAATTAACCATTTTAGAGCAATTAACTCCATTTTAACTCCATTTTAGAGCAATGCAAGAATAAGCACCTTCGTTCGACCCCAATCCAAGAAAAGCACCCTAAATTGATTTGGGGTGCTTATTCTTGGATTGCTCCAAAAAAAGGCAAACATTATTTGTGAAAACATTGTGAAATATTGTGAAAACCAAATACTGTATGTGTACAGTAGCTTATATTCCTCAGCAGTATTCCCAGTCGTGGTGATCTTTCGGCCGACAGGACACTGGACACTTCTTTTTCACAAGTATAGGGGTTCTGTTCACTGCTTTGAAACTGTGAAACAATAAAAAAAAAAATAAACATGAAAATAACAAATGAGTAAAGCTACGAAATCAATGTATATTTTTTTGATAAATTTTTATTGGGATTTAATTAGTAACAGTGAATAACTCAGTCACTTCAGATAAGTAATTTTTGTTGTAATTCAATTATTTCTGAATAAAAGTAATTAGTCTTTTGACTCAATTAATTTTTTGAAGATTAATTGTAACTTAATTAATTTTTAAAAGTAAGTTTTACAACAGCGGGTCTATGAATACAGGTTTTGAAATTTTAATTGTATTGATTTAGGTCACTAGGCACCACATAAAATTCAACTAGTTATAACAAAGCTTTAAATTCTCTGAAAGAAATGACTTTGTAGGAAAAGGAAGACGTTAGTCTCATTTCTTACCCCACCATAACTGAGTACAAACATTAAAGAAAAAGTAAATGTTATAATGTTTCAGACCATCAAAGATCCTAGGATCCACTCATGGCTGGTCTACCTAGCCGTGTTTGTACAGTAATTGTGCCTCAATCAACAGTAGTACAAGATTATTTAACTCGATGGAATTCTACGCTTCACATGCTACAACGATATGATAAAATTTAAGTATTTAAAAGTTTACTTGCATGGCTAGCGTTTAAATAATTAAATGAAAACTGTGTGAATGGTAATCATCAACATTTGATGTGATATCTAAAATAGGAGCATAAACAATAATTTTACAAAGATTAGAATGAAGAACAGTTCTTGAGGTTAGCGTTTCAGGAGACAATTATGTTTGAGCAGCAAAATAGATTTCCTTATCTATAAAACTCAAAATTTACTCTGAAAATTTCTTGAAACTTGTTGAAACTATGAAAGATCCTTGTTTTATTATAAATAAAGTTCTTTTCAGCACATTTTAAAACAAAAGTAAAAAGTGACCAGCTGGCGAAACTCCAAATGGACAAATAGCTCCTTCTCTTGGGAAAAACAGCGACAATCGTTTGTCAAGCCAAAGTGAAAGTATTAGTGAAGTAACTACAACAAATAAGCCTACTCTAAAATTCAGCCTTGAAGATTTTTACTTCATAGAAGAGTTTTCTTGATGACACAACAGACTTGTGTTGCATATTCATAATGAAGTTCATAAATAAGTATTTAAAGGCGAAAAGAATTCAAGAAAATCAGAATCCGTTGAAATGGCGAAACATAAATACGAATTCAAATATGCAAATTTGGCAAACCTCTCTAGAAAGTCTTTAGCAGCTCCATTGACAAATGTGTCCAGTGAACATACGAGTATATTTAGTGGAATTAGTACAATTCATGATTCGCTGCGTAACGTTTAAGTACAGTACTGACAAAGATGAGCAGTGTTTATTTTAAAATATAATTCACCTATTTTTAATTATGAACATTATACCAATGAATAAGGTGTTCCTAAAATGGAAAGTAACAGATGAATTTTTATTTTTCCTTATTTTGAACCTTTTCACTCACGAATTGTGATATAGGGTAAGAAAAGGTGCCTTTACGTTTGGTCGAATTAGAATAAATATGGTATATTTTTCAGCTACACAATTGTCTAGTTCGTGAGTGAAAGGGTTAAAAGGAAAATACCGTTATAAAATGTGGTATAGTACTGTATGTTAGGACTTACCATACTATACTACTTACTCACCATGTAAACTGATGAGATAATACAAACTGAAATTATTTTTTACAGTTAGAATATTTTGCAAATACTGACTATTTGAAATACACACGTTTTTATTTCCTTGGGTTTAAATCGCTATATATTCCATACAAAGGTGGTTTTAGTTATAAACAAATTCAGTAATAGACAGTAAGTACTAACATTCAATGTGAAACAAAATAGAAATAATCTAATTCCATATTAAATGGGCATTTGTCGTGTTGATAAAAACGATGTTGATAAAAACTAGGTCAACTACTTAATTGATTAAGTGTGAAAAAAAGCCCTGCTCCTGCTTCGAAAGTCCGATTATGAAAGATTCTGAACCGGAGAATTTGGTTCAGAAGGATCGGATCAATATCATCATCTAAAAGATCGGATATTTTCAGATCTGTTCTATCCCTAATTTTTCTCTGCTTTATAGATGTCGTTCTTATTCAGTCTACTCTAAGATCGGTTTACAGACGTATATATATATATATATATACACATATATATACACACGCACGTTTTTATACATGAAGGAGGACTTGCAAGAACGCCCCCTTCCCAAAGAAGAAGAGAGCCAGAATCAAGGTCCTGGGGTTTCGAGATGCTCGGACACTGCGTTTGAAAGATTGAAGGTCATAGACAGGAGTAAAGATGAAACGGATTGGAGAAGATTGTTCCAGAGTTGACTTGCTCAGCAGATGAAAGATTGAAAATACCGATTAACCTTTGTGTCAGAAAGTTGGAGAGAAAGGGACTGAGAATGTGTCGAAAGTCTGGTACTGCGTGCTCTCCTTAAAGGAGGAGGCATGCAGTTAGAGTTCAGAAGAGCAGTGTCCGTTATAATAGCGATAGTAAAGAGAGGGTGAGGCAACATTGTGGCAAAGAGAGAGGGATTGAAGACTGAGTAAGAGGCGGGGAAGTGATGAGATGAAAAGCCATTCATTTCATTCGGTCAAGTAAGGCTGTGGGTTGAGCCATCCCACACATGAGAAATGTATTCCATACAGGGGCGGACGGACAAGACCCCTGTACAGAGACAACAACTGAGTTGGGGGTGAAGGAACTGTGGAGCCAGTACAACACACCTAACCTCTTAGAAGCTGTTTTGGAAGGAGAGTATATGTAATCTTTCCAAGAAACATCACGACAAAAGGAAACCCAAGAATGTTAAGAGAAGAGGAAGGATTGAGTTGTGTGTCGTTGAAGGTAAGGCGATCGTCGTGTGGAAAATTGTGACGATGGACAGGAAGGGAGGAACTGAGTTTTTGAGGGATTGAAACCACAAGGTTTTCTCTGTCCCAGTCTCAGATAACAGAAAGATTAGAGGTCAGGTGTACGGTGTGACAGGACGGAACCCTGAGGAACACCACTGTTAATAGCTTTAGGAGAAGAACAGTGACCATCTACAACCGCACCTATAGATCGTCCAAAAAATAAATCAGAGATGAAGGTAAGATAAAACTATAGAAACCGAAGGAAGCAGTTTGGAGATTAAAGATTTGTGTCAGACTCTATCAAACGCTTTTGATATGTCTAGCGTAATAGAAAAGGTTTCACCGAAATCCCGAAAGGGGGATGACAAAGAGTCAGAGATATACAAGAAGATTACCAGTAGATCGTCCCTTGAGAAACCCATACTGACGATCAGAGATACGATTGTGAGAAGAGAAGTATTTAAGAATCTTCCAATTAAGGACAGATACAAAAACGTTAGAAAGGCAAGAAATCAAGTCATTTGGACGATAGTTGGAGGGTTGAGAGCGGTCACCCTTGTTTGGGACAAGCTGAATGGAAGCGAACTTCCAGCAGGAAGAAAAGTAAAGTAAAGACGAAAGAGTTTATCTGGGCAGGGTGTCAGCACAGAAGCACAGTTCTTAAGAACAGGAAGAACATCATCAGGATCATACGCCTTCCTAGAGTTGTTGAGCTCAGATAAGGCAGAAAGAACATCTTTGCAAGCGATTCTAATTTCAGACAATAAAGTCGGAGGGAGGAGATGGAGGAATAGCATGGGAATCGTTTAGGGTTGAGTTGAAGGCGAAAGTTTAAGCAAAGAGTTCTGTTTTATCAGAAGAGACGGAAACTGAGCCGTCAGAATGGAAAAGAGGAGGGAAAGAAGAACTAGTAAAATTGTTCAAGAAGCTTTTAGCTAAATGCCAGAAAGAGCGAGAAGAATTAGAATTGGATTGGTTTTCACATTTTGAAAACACACTTTGATGAAGGAATTTTTGGCGAGTCGAAGAACAGCTTTTGCACGATTCCGGGCAGAAATACGAGTACAGAGCATAAGCTAAGTGAGAGTCAGGATTTGGATAACGACGGTACCTTCTGCTACTGCTCTGTATTGCGACGATACCGGGCAGTAGCAGATCCAGCTCCGCTGCATGGGTCTGCGTTCCCAGTATCGGCAGCGGGGGAACCAAAAGTGGGGACATTTGTAGTCCCCTGCCCAGGGGACTCCAAGGTTCTTAAAGTTGTTGCCATTGTCTTTTTTCTAAATTTTGAAAATATTTTGTAGTGTGTAAGATGCATATATATATATATATATATATATATATATATATAATGTGTGTGTGTGTGTGTAGTGAAGAATAGGGAGAGAAGTGTGTGTTTGAGAGCATGCTGGACTGCTCACATGGTAGATGAGACACAAAAAAAGATGAGCTAAGAAGGACAGCGACAGGAGAAACTGTAGTTCCAGCACGCCCTGTCTTCTGTCTAACATCCCCAAGGGAGTACTTCCCTGGTCTATTTGGTGTCTACAGTCTCCTCCCGGAAACAGTGATATTTTTGTTCACTTAAACGCAGCATTTTTGTAATTTTCTACCTTTTGTTTGGAAGTAGAAGCATTTCTTTAATATGTTAGCTATGATATACTATGATTTTATAATTCCTTTATATTTTAGTTAATTTTTGAGACATGCCTATGTTCTTGATTTTCAGTGCCAGTGAAATCTTAATTTCCTAAAACTTGAAAACAGACTTCTTTCAAGCTGTTGTATCTTAAGTGTTAATTCTGCTTAAGTGTTTGAATTTCAACTTGAACACGCACGAGGGAACAAAGTCCTGAATAGGTTCTACAGATCTACAGAAGCTAAGGCTAACAAAGACCCTAAGATCCACTCCAAGGTTAGCCCGAGAGAAAGGAAAGAGTAGCGGGTTAAGAGAAGAGAAGAGAATAAGGGGTTAAGTAAGAGCAACACCTATCACTCATGTGTTAACATTCATTCAGAAAAAGAGAAAAAGTGTCTCACCATCATCATCCGCCGGCCACTGCCGACAAGTCAGAAAAATAGTCGGAGAGAATAGGAGAGGGGTGAAAGATGAAAAGAAGTAAATAAGAACGCTTGCAAACCATGCAAACACAGTCTTAACTCACTGTCATACCATGCAAACTACAAACATGCAAGAAAAGAGTTAGAGACATGCAAAGTAAGGAGAGGATAAGAAAAAAAAAAAAAAAGTAGGTAAAGTTAAACAAAAAGTGGGTTAGTTTACGCTATGAGCTACATCTACATTCGTGTTAGTCTAATTTTTATTTTTTATTTTTTTAATAATTTTATTGCTGGCATCACACGCTGGCATGTCACAAGCTGGCATTCATCGTCAACAGACTCATCCTCGAGCACCACCACCAGAGCTTCTGTTGCTAACTTTGTTTTTTTAAATTAAACAACGTTAATACCCTTAAAATGTCTGTCAAGACGGTTCTTAAACATATTAACGCTGGTAGAATGAACGACTGACGCGGGAAGATTATTCCATTTATCAATTACTTTAAACGTAAAGAAGTTTTTAGCGATATTAGTAATAAAACGCCTGCCACGCAACTTAAATCCGTTATTGCGAGTATTACTATTATCAAAAGTGAACAATTGTCAAAATTTACGTTATCGATGTTATTAACGATTTTGAAAACTTCAATAAGCTCCCCCCTTAATCTCCTAGTTTCGAGTGAATACAGGTCTAACTCATTAATCCTATCTTCATAAGGCTTATTGCACAATGACGGAATAAGTTTCGTGGCACGACGCTGAACCCTTTCTAACCTATCAATATCCTCACGCAAGTACGGGCACCAAAACTGAACTGCATATTCTAAATGAGGCCTGACTAGGGACTTGTAAAGGGGCAATATAATATCCTTCGATTTAAATTCGAAATTACGCGCTATGAAGCCTAACATCCTATTAGCTTTTGCGCAAGACTCCAGGCACTGGTTCCTTACCTTTAAATCCTTAGATACGCGTACGCCTAAATCTACTTCCTCGTCAACGCTCGCTAACTCCCTATCATCCATCGTATACGCATAATTATTGTTGCGAGAACCTATATGCAAAACTTTACATTTATCTACGTTAAATTGCATCTGCCACTTATCCGTCCACTTCATAATCCTATTTACATCGTCTTGGATCCTATTTCTATCGTCCTCGTTAACAACCTTACCGCCTATTTTAGTATCGTCCGCGAATTTTGAAACGTTACTAGTCAATCCTACATCTATGTCGTTAATGTAAATTACGAATAACAATGGGCCTAACACTGAACCCTGTGGGACACCGCTACCTACATCTAACCACCCCGATTCACTATCATTAACTACGACCCTCTGCCTCCTAGCACGAAGCCATTCTTCTAACCAGTTAGCTACCTGACCGCGTATACCGTGCGCTTTAACCTTAGCAATTAGTCTCCTATGCGGAACTGTATCGAACTCCTTTTTAAAATCTAAATAAATAACGTCAGCTGCCCTATGCCTATCGTATTCGCGCACTACTTCGTTATAAAATTCTAACAAATTAGTTAAACAAGACCTATGGCGTCGAAACCCGTGCTGACTACTATTAATCAAATCTCTACTTTCCAAGTGATCGATAATACGATCCCTAACTACGGATTCCAAAAGTTTACCGACAATTGACGTTAAGCTAATGGGCCTATAATTGCTAGCTACCGCGCGGTCGCCTTTTTTAAAAATAGGCGTGACGTTAGCTAATTTAAAGTCTTCAGGAATAATCCCCGTTTCGAGTGACTGATTAAAGATCTTCGTTAAGGGGCCTACGATAACTTCTTTCAAATAAATAAAAACACCTGCTATTGTTGCCATAGCTACCATCATTTCATGAAAGGAATTGGGAGAAAATTTTGGGGAACTCTTAATTTGCAACACTAAAATGTTGTAAAGGACAAAAGGAGTCATCTTTGACATAACTTTGCAACTTCACTCAACATCTGCAGTCTAAGCAAACCGTTCTCTATCACCAGAGGGGAAAATAAAAGGAGGAATTTTAGAAGTGAAACAGCTAAATTTGGTTTGTCTGTGAAATAGGAATGGAGATGTGGGCTTGATGAATTATTATCTTGTTTTATGATGCTTTATGACTCATGATCAGAGCCATGAAAAGCAAGAATAATTTTTGTTTTTATTCCAAGAAATAATTTCACTACAGTAGAGTATAAATATTAATTTAGTATATTTTTTCAAGGAAAACTTTATTCCATATAATGTCAATATTATAAACAAATTTCAATTTCAAACTTCTTTTGTATGTTATACGGTAATGACTATACTGTACGTATTACATATGCATATATGGTATTTGTTTTTAGATATATGCATACATTACTTTTAGAAATGCCACGTTTTTTCATGTATTATACTTAGCATTTCATCTTGTAAATTTCTGTAATATTAAATAATCAATTCTAAGACGGCTCGGTTCAAAGTTTAGATAAAACTGCTCGACCATTTTGCTCTTTCGGTGCATTAGCAATTCATCAGATGAGAGCATTTGAAACAGGTAAAGCAGTGCTCCCTTTAAAATCAGAAAATTGGCTAAAACTTTTTATTTTAATTATCACTTCGCAGATTTCGTACTGGTAAAACTTGGCTAAATTGTTTTATGTACAGTTTAATACAGTGAACACGAAACAATATCTAAGTGCTACGATTTTATTTCCTCAATTTCCTTGGTGCTACAAACATCCTAGTGAATCTTGTGATTCATCATATCCTCTCAGTAGTGAAGGAACTTTGGCTTTACATGCAGTCATTTGTTAAAACAGTTTGGATATATTTCTTAATTTGTAAAGAGTTTTGGTTCACACCTTATTATTTGAATTACTAAACAGTTTTTAAAGGTTTTGTTCAGAGCAGATATCAGATTTATAGGTCCCCAAAAAGAAATACGAGTATTACAGAAAATCAAATAAAAAACTTTAAAATAAAGATTTTTCTTCTATAATTGAAATTAGTCATAAAAATTCTGATGACATCATTGATGAAGAAGAATAAAACTTATACGAAAATTGCAACTATTAATGTAACTTCTTCTTCCGCAGCTTATTATCCCATCTTTACATGGGGGTCACTATTTTTGGTTCGTCTTCTCCACTCTCCTCTGTCGTATACCACGTCCTCCAAGTCATTCTCCCTAATGTCCGCCACCACACAGTCCCTCCATCTCGTCTTCGGTCTTCCTCTTCTTCTCCGTCCCGGCAACTCCATCTCCAGCACTCTGCGCCCCACATACTCCTCCTCTCTTCTCCTGACGTGTCCATACCACCTCAGCCTGGCCTCCTGCACCTTCTTAGATGCTTCCGCCACCTTCACTGTTCCCCTTATATGCTCATTTCTGACCCTATCCCTCCTCGTCACTCCACACATCCATCTCAACATCTTCATTTCAGCCACATCGATTTTTCTTTCATTGCTCTTCTTCATTGGCACAGTCTCCATTCCATACAACATTGCCGGCCTCACCACTGTTTTGAATACCTTCCCTTCAGTTTCACTGGGACCCTCTTATCACAGAGCACCCCTGATACGTCTCTCCAGTTCTTCCACCCCGACTGTATTCTACAGTTTATCTCTCTCTCTGCTCCCCCCTCTGCATCCACTGTTGACCCCAAGTATTTAAAATACTCCACCGTCTTAACACGCTCTCCACTCAATGTCACTTCCCCTCCTCGGTCCTGCTGCACATCACATCTCATATATTCGGTCTTCTTTCGGCTAATTCTCATCCCCCTACTTTCCAACGCCTCTCTCCAATTTTCCAACTGCTGCTCCACCTCCTCTTTCGTCTCCCCACTCAACACAACATCGTCTGCATACATCATGCACCACGGCGCCTCCCCTCTAATCCTGTCCGTCAACACATCGAATACCACATTGAAAAGGAAGGGGCTCAAAGCTGATCCTTGGTGCAGACCAACTTCCCCCAAAGCTCTCTGACACACCCACGCTACTCCTCACCTTAGTTGTTACTCCCCTGTACATCCCCTTGATCAGTTTAACATACTTCTCCGGTACCATCTTTTCCCTTAAGCATCTCCAAACTTCCTGCCGTGGTATCCTATCATATGCCTTCTCCAAGTCAATAAAAACCATGTGCAACGCCTTCTGCCCCTCTCTGTACCTCTCTGCCAACTGTTTCAATGCAAAAACTGCATCTATCGTTCTCCTTCCCGGCATAAATCCAAACTGTTCCACTGACACTTCCGCTTCGTCTCTCAACCTACTCTCCACTATTCGCTCCATATCTTCATTGTATGTGATATTAGCTTGATCCCTCTATAATTCGTGTAATCTTGTACATCTCCCTTCTCTTTGAATATAGGCACTATGATGCTGGTCCGCCACTCATCCGGAATCACCCCCTGGTCAAACAACTTCTGCATTAGATCCCACACCAGATCCACCCCCTCATCTCCCAGTGCCTTCCATGCCACGGCTGGTATCTCGTCTGGGCCAGTCGCTTTGTTATTTTTCATCCTATTCAGAGCACGACTCACTTCCATCCTCCCCACTTGTTCTGTCATAGCTACATTTGGTAATCCATCCTCATAGAAAGATCTTTGGTTTTCTTTATTTAATAATTCCTCAAAATATTCCTTCCATCTATCCTTTATCTCTTCATCTCTTTGCAGCACCGCCCCCTCCCTTCCCTTAATTTGTTTTACCTGTGTAAAGTCTTTTGTCGCTCTATTTCTGCTCTTAGCAATCTGTATATCTTCTTTTGTCCTTCACGATCCTTTAAATCCTCATACATCTGCCGATATGCCTCCGCCTTTGCTCTCGCCACTGCTCTCTTTGCCTGTTTCTTTGCTTCTTTATATACCTTCTTTATAACTATTAATGTCAAACTTAGAAAATAAAATAATGAAAGAAAACAACTTCTACAACCCAAAACTGTATATGAGATATGTTGACGATACCTTGATACTATTTAAAAATAATAACCACATTCCTTTATTTATTCGAAGACTTCATGAACTAAGTAAACTAAAATTCACATTTGAACCTTCCTTGAATAATACACTCTCTTTTCTCGACATTAATATATTCATTGGTCAAAATGGATGTTTAACGACTGGTGTACATGTTAAACCAACAGACAAAGGAATGTATTTAAACTATAATTCATACTCACCAGAAAAATATAAACTATCAATAATTAAAACACTCGTGCGCGGAGCTTTCAATATATGCTCAAGTTGGCAACTATTTAATCAAGAAATTGAGAGAATAAAGCAAAATCTAATAAACAGTGATTTTCAGCTATTTTTAATCGATAAAATCATAAACCGAACTCTAACAAATTTATATAACAAAAATAAGGAGGAGGATGAAAATAAAAATAAAAATACAGATATAAAATTTTACTTCGAAACAAGAAACCCAACAAGACTAAAACATGAAGAAAAATGTATAAACAATATATTAAAGAGGCACATAAAACCAATGGATAAAGAAAAAACTATCAATGTTGACATATACTATAAAAACAAAAAGTTATCAAGCCATTTTTCGACACGCAACAAAAACCCTGATAAGCAACATCGTGTGGTGTACCAATTTACGTGTCCTGTAGTTGACTGTACGTCGACTTACATTGGTTACACCACAAACCACATTAAAGAGAGAGCATACCAACATAAATATCGTCCAAGTAAAATTAACGAACATTACAGAGTAGATCATAAAATATTAGTTAGAAAATATCTCGCAAAACTTTCCAATCTTCTACTCATCACATAACGTACAAAAACTAAAAATTGCCGAAGCCTTTTACATTAAAATGAAAAAACCGAAAATTAATATAAAATTTAATGAATTTTCGAATATTCTTAAATTAATTTGAAATTGTATCAAATTTACAATAAAAAAAATATATATATAACCCATTTTACTTTAAAATTATGTATAAAGCTCTAAAGATGTTCAAAGTGTATGAACGAAACGCGTCAGCAGAAGAAAAAAAAAAAAAAATGACGACAGTATTTTAGCATACTGCAAATTCTTATCTAGAATTATTATTAAGAAACTTAGTACTGAAAATAAAAAACTATTCAGAATATTGGAAATTAAATGTAAATCCTTTATAACTATTAATGTGTATTAGATCCGTGTATTATTGTATATCAACTCACATTGCAGCTCCCACAAATTTTCTTCCTTTGCGCTGAGTTGGCCATGGGGAACTTCCCTCGTATTTCTGACACGAGTAGCTGTCATGAGCAATAAAATCCTTTTGGAAGAAAGGCCAAACTACGCTCTTTTTAGAGAGGAGAGAGAAAAGTTATTATAAGCATGCACACTTTCATTACATCATCCTCTTGTATCTTGCTTCCAGGGTATTTGCACAGGAGGAGGTAACGCATACACTCATTCAATCCAAATTAGCTTTTAATGCATCCTTACTTACTGCAACTCTGCAAGTCACATTTTGAAGTTTAATTTTTCTGCTTATTCAATGCACTATTTTAGTCAAAATTAAAAGGCACGTACTGTATATTTGTTTCCTTTCCACAATACGCTATTCTCACGACATGTTCAAAAATTCAAGATTTCCCACTTCGGCCATGGGTTAGCTTAGGTTAGGTTAACTTAACTTACTTTAAGTAGGCTAGGCTAGGCTGGGTTAGGTTAGAGTGGGCAAATTTACGTTCCATCTGAATTTTCATTTGGCGAATTATTGTTTTCGAGCTTCGAAAGTCTGCATATGAACAGTAAACAATGTTCATTATTTAATTAAATATACTGTAAATGTTATAGTTCGCATTCATAACTGGTGAGAATTATTTTAAATGGGAATTTTCATTACATGGACTCTTAACAGCAGCTTATAAATATAAATGCAGTGATAATCACATATCAGCAGGGCCGCCGAGAGCTGCCCCGGGTCCAGGGGAAGGATTGGTATATGGGCCCCCCTGTTCATTCAGTATTTTATTATGAATGTTTTTTGTGTACATAACAAGCAAACTGATTATACAGGGTCTGTCAAAAAAAACTAAGCCAATTTGAAATCTCTATAAAATGCACAATTTGATAGAGATTTCAAATATTGTTTTACACTAAATAAATAAAAGGCTCATAAATAATCTGTGATAATTTTATAACTTTATTTTAAATATTTTAGGAGTTATGCGGTTATTTCTACAGATTGCGAAAATTTCAGTTTTTCTCATTATGTAATATCTTCTTTTTTCTCTTTTTCAGAATTTGTTTAGATTTAAAATTTTTCGTGAATACCTCTAAATATGCCATTCTCACATGAAGATAAAATAATTATAAAGCATTATAGAGTTGAAAAAGGTTATAGTGCAAGGAAATTACTTTCTGAATTCGATTATAAAGGATGGACTAGATCAGGTTTAGATTACTTATTGAGAACTATCGATGAAACAGGAAGCATTGAAAGGAAGGTTGGTAGTGGGCGACCAAAATCAGTTAGAGTAGATGGAAATATTCAGAAAGTGGAGGAACGTATCCTTAGTCAAGAGGATCGACCTGGTAGCCACATGACACCTGCTCAAATATCAAAAGAACTAGAAATATCAGAATCAAGCGTAAGAAGGATTATTAAATCTGATCTGCAATTTAAACCATTTAAAAGAGTGCATGGACAAAGTGATAGAAATGCAAGGGAATCGTATTGAACAGTTCTTTTAATTTTATTAAACTAAAAATTATCTACAGTATATCGTCAAAAATTTTTTTTTCATGTTAAGTAGGAGAATCTCACTTTTTAGTTAATTATTAATAAAATTAACAATTCTGAAGATATCGTCATATAAATTTAAAGGATAATAGGTGATTACCTATACTTTATTGTGTAAAAAATTCAACTTAATTAGATAAATGGTTTTGTTTTAATAAAGGTTTGAATTTGGCTTAGTTTTTTTTGACAGACCCTGTATATCAAAGCCACTATTCAAAACATACAGTATGAATAAACAAATAGAGGAAAATGACCATTTTATTTTTCGAATCATTTCTATTAATTTTATCACCATACAATTTACAAATGCAGTACCAGTCCATGCAGGCAAGACAATTGTTTACTGCAAGATTTTCATAATTAGAAGTGTACTTTCTTTGCCTTCTCTCTAGCAAAGTGGTAAATGATTCTGATGAAATTTAAAGTACGGGCTAACTGGCTTTCAATTACAATGGTTCCCAGATCTGTCAGTCGGTCTTGGGTATTGGTGAACCGCAGATAATATTTTATCTGTTTCAGTTTGACTATGATAATCTCTATAAAATGTATGTTCATTAATTATATTTCCTCTCTGTTATTTAATCAATTGGTTTATTAATAATTTTAGATTTTATCCCTCTTCTTTCTTCCCCGCCCTCTCGGCGGTCCTGCATATCAGACACTGGTTGAGACAAGTAAATGGATATATCTTATCAGTATTGGTATAATAAAAACTTTAATTATAATTTAGTTGTGTGTTATTTGTTTACATGTATGTCTAGACTACTTGCCTATAGTTTCTGCGATTTCTAGACAGGGAAATGACGTCCTTGAAAGTCCTTTTAGGGCACGTTATACCAGTTTTGTATAGCCATATTGAAATTAGGAAGTTTCAGGGGCAATTGCCTCAGTATATAAGAAAAACTATTTTCTTTTTATTTTGTACTCCTCTATCCTGGAAGTTTGATTAGTTCATGTAAAATTTGTTATTTATTTAATGATTTGATGTAAAAGAAATAAAACTATACCTGAAGAAGAGGTTGATCGATAGTAGTATGTTTATTTTTATAACCTGATTTAAACATTTTATTCCTCAGATCACGAATTTTTTTCTTGTTCCTTTCATTCATTCTTAATCCCCAAATTCCACCCATTATTTGGTTGTGATGGAATGGATGGTCTCTCATAATATGAAGTGATTTGTTTGTTTCATGCAACCATTCATCAACTGCATCGACTTCCCTTTGTATTATCTAAAAAATAAGAAACATAATGAAAATATTAAGTTGAATTTTCTCTTTTTCACATCAACACATTTTGTGTCAAAGAAAGATGTAATTATTACCTCAGAATCTGTATCTCTAAATATTACAGTGTCTACTTGAGGATCCCCCATGGGTGCAAACCTCCACATTGTCACAGGGTATGGGCCAACAGTGTTTAAAGGGGGAGGAAGATGGTTGATGTCGCAAAAGAAAAGGAAATTAGTGATGGCTAATTTGGATTTAAGGAACCGAATGTCTTCAGAACTCGCGTAGAATCTCACTTGCCATCCAGGGTATAGGATATCGATGCTTGTCAATATTTGATTCAGACCACTCCAGTAACCCAGCTTAGAATTTTTAAATGAATATGAAATGACTTTTTGATGATTCCCAAATAGCCAAGCCTTTTCGTTGCACGTTCCCTTAAAATTACTGAAAAAATTGATGAACAAAAATTAAGTAAAATAGTTATTTTAAATATATTTCTATAATCTATATTTGAAGGATTATTTATAACAATGAATTAAACCTTTGATTGGATGACGAATAGATCCCGCACTCAGACTGGTCGAAGGGCCAAGGATGGGAAGAGAAGAGGAAGGATGTTCTTTGCTTGAGATTTTTTCTTGAGTAATGTGTTTGGTATAAAATTGTCTTATTTTCTCTGAAACCTTTACAATAAGGAAAATTTAATTTTAGATAACATATTAAAGTGTTTTTATTATAAAAATATTTGAATAAAATTGAGAATTTATAAGTTAACTTATGTATTTTTCTCTTTACAGAAACCTGCAGGATGTGTATAAAGTAACGCAAGTGAAGAGACAAATCCGATTTGAACTTGTTTAAACTAATTTCAACTTGTTTTTAAACTTGTAAACAACAATTATTTCAGTCTGTATTAAGCTCTCGAACAGTTGTTGTAAAGTACACGTAATAAATATTACTTGTTCATGTTCACGCGCGTTAATATAATGTAATTCAAATCGGATTTATCTCTTCACTTGCATTACTTTATACACACCCTGTATCTAATTTTTAAAATATTAATTTTCTATTTTATATCTCAAATCTATTTCACAAACGGATTTTAAACATTTGAGCAACAGTTTTGGAGCGATATATTGTACAATATATTTTGACAAACAATATGGCAATCAATATAAAAACTTAATGGCAAGTAAGTTAGTTGATCTCAAGAAATTCTGCATTAAAAGTAAAGTTAATTTAAAAAATTTATATGAGCAGCAAGACTAATTATAAACAGTGTTTGAAATTACAATAAGAACGAGTGCCATTATTTCCTGAATTGAAAAAGGGAACTGCCGAGTTTTTTATAATTTGCAATGTCGTTTCTTGGAAATGGAAAATTTCTGCTTGCTGTTTCATTGCTTGCATTTGGAGAGAATTGTAAATTTAAAATCTGTTAATGCTCTGTAAAGCGAATGTATGGTTCATTTCTCATGTTATGAAATCATTCACTTAGCTTATAACTTTGCTTTTTGATAATGCACGTAATGATTGCCATCCGTTCCTATCCAGATGCGTTTGTATCCAGATAATAATAATAATAATGATAATAATAATTTCATCGATAATGATAATGCTAAGCTTTATTTGCAGGATATAAATCCCATAACATAGTGCAATATTCTTGAGGGTAATAAGCGATAAGTTAAATCAAACAATAATACAGTTAAAAATAAATCTAAAAATTATGACTAAAAGTCATAATAAATTTTTTTTTATCCACTGCTAAGACTATAAAACTGATTATAATGATAATGACAGTAATGTTATTTATTGGTAGGAGACAGATCCCACAATGTAAAAAAAAAAAGGTACAGTGCCCATCAAGGTAATCAACGATACAACTAATTAAACATTAAATTTAAAAACAAAAACAATAAAGGATTATGGTAATAAAGAAATAACAATGATACACGTAAGAAGACGAGAAATAAAAAAATAGTAATAATTTCATAAAAAAGGTACATGTAATGGGATGGCTAATGCAGGAGTTAAGTGAAGCTATAGACAAACACTTTCATACCAAGAGGTCCACAGTCTAGAAAACATATTGTAAAGCAGGACTGATGAATAGCTTAGACAACTGGATTGTCTGAGTGTTTAATTCTTCGCATTAGATTGTATTGCTGTTAGCGAACATTTGAGAGGATGAGAATCTTGGAAGTAACTTGTGCATCAGTCTATAGGATCTGTTGTAAATTAAAGTGAGGGTCCTGTAGGAGTTTCTTTTTATAATTATCCCAGAGTTTCTGCCCATAAATATTAATGCAGAAAGTACGAAAAAGCGTGTCTTTAGCTTCGCTTGTACAGAATCTGAAGTTCCTTATAATCATGTTTGCCTTAGCACAGTAACTTCGATTTGTTTCCTTATACGTACCTGAGTCGTCACTCAAGAGCTGGTGAGAGTTTGACTCAGACACTTAAATTCTTGTACCTGCTCTATTGGTTCGTCTCTTAATTTGAAAATAACACCAGCTCTTTGGTTTGAGCTTTTGGAATAGAACTGCATAATCTTAGTTTTAGTAACATTAAAATTAAAGTCATGGTTTTGAATATGTTCACAAATTTTTATAAGACGACCCACACCTTTCACTGCAGGGCTTTTTAACACCATATCATCGGTATAGACAAAGTTAGTTATCCTCGTGTCATTTATACAGTATCCCATTCTTGCCTCATTAAGGGAAGCAATTAATCCATCGCTATATGATATATATTAAACATAAGAGGAGAGAGTAAGGAACCTTGTCTAACTCCGCATGAGGAACGAAGACATTCGGACAAGACATTGATCCATCTAACAGTAAAAGTTTGGTGTGTGTACCAAAATTTCAATAAATTTAAAACATGTGGTGGAACATTCCTGTCTTCTAATTTTTTAAATAAAATAGTGTGATTCACTCTATCATATGCTTTGCTTATATAAAAAACAACAACAACTATATATAGCTGAATTACTGACAGTTTATCTAAATAGAA
This sequence comes from Bathynomus jamesi, assembly GCA_023014485.1. Lineage (NCBI taxonomy): Eukaryota > Metazoa > Arthropoda > Malacostraca > Isopoda > Cirolanidae > Bathynomus > Bathynomus jamesi. The sequence goes on from JAJOZX010001787.1 coordinate 787,863, forward strand.
TCTCTTTCAAAAAAATACACAGATTAGTTGAATGGGACCTTTTAAAACCAAACTGATTAGGAGACGTCCATAAATAATAATTTAGTCGGCGAAGCAATAGTTTCTCAAATAGTTTTGAGAGGCAGGAGGCAACAGCAATACATCTGTAGTTATTGCTGGATAAAATGTCCCCATATTTATTTTTGACAAGGGGTGTGATATAAACCCTCATAAACTCTGCAGGAATATAACTGAGCAAGCATGGCTGAGAAAGTAATGAGACATGCAAACTGATCACATCATTAACATATTTTAAATGCTCATTCGACAGGTCATCTATCCCTGGTGAGGCGCCTGTCTTTAGCTCTTTTAATCAGAGCTCTTAATTTCAGGCACTGAAGTATCCGCATTTTCAATAGCCCCACCTAATGTCGTTCCATTAGACCTTTCATTAAGATTAACTCTCTCCACGCTGTTAAGGATGTCTGAGTATTCCGTTCTCCACAACTTCGCTATTTTTACCTCTTTAGACACTCCATCAATTGTCGATGGGATGGCATTCTTAGCACCCGTTTCTTCTTTGACAAATTTCCAGAATTTGTTATTATTATTATTATTATTTATTATTTAAATTGGCCTAACAGGCTTTTAAGCCTCACTACTATTGATATTCATATAAGCTGCCCCTACTCTTAGAAGACCAAAGAGACACCATATATCGTAAGCATCCTTTGATTCCCTTTATAGGGAGATATAAAATCATTTCAGACAGGAATAATTTTAGTATGACAATTGTGCGATTTAATCCAATGCCTTCCTGCTTCCATTAGTATGGATGTTATGCCATTATAATACCTATGAACAAGTTTAAAGTGAGAATCACTTGCATGTCTGTAATTCTCTTTACTTGCATGTCTAGTTTGCATGGTATGACAGTGAGTTAAGACTGTGTTTGCATGGTTTGTAAGCGTTCTTATTTTACTACTTTTCATCTTTCACCCCTCTACTATTCTCGTCGACTATTTTTCCGACTTGTCGGCAGTCGCCGGCGGATGATGATGATGAGTCTTTTTTCTCTTTTTCTGAATGAATGTTAACCAACGAGTGATAGGTGTTGCTACTTACTTAACCCCTTATTCTCTTCTCTTAACCCCCTACTCCTTCCTTTCTCTCTGGCTAACCTTAGAGTGGATCTTAGGGTCTTTGTTAGCCTTAGCTTCTGTAGAGATCTGTAGAGATTTGAACAGGAATTACTAAAGTCAAGGTGCAATAATCCTAAATTATTAAAAAGGTGCTCTGTTCTACCCTTATATTCTATTTTCTGTTGCATATTAACTTTAGACCAGTCGACACGTTCATTTCTTCCTGAAGAGAGATGTCGTGTTTAATTTAAGTTCGTACAATTAATTACTAGCTTCAATGGTCTATGATTTGAGAGAAGGAAATCATGCAAAATATGAACATTGAAAATACGTTCCTTTAAATTATTACTAATGAAACGGTGTTCAATCAATCTCGTACCTATTTGGTCCATCGCATTTCGGACAACAGGATATCCCTCAACCCTGAGAAGGTCGAAGTGATAAAAGAAAAATTTCTCTTCCCTACGTCGCAGCGAAAGTTGTAAGACTTTATAGGCATAGTAAACCTCTACAGGCGTTTCATTCCGCTCTCTGCACGTTACTTCTGCGTTCTCCACAGAGGCTATCAACGTCCGTGCAATGATCCGAAAAAGCTCAGCAGACGTTCGACGCAGCCAAAGACGCTATATCTGAGCAACCTTTCTTAGTTAACTCCGCACTTAGGCGGAAATCAGTTTTCTTATTGTTAACGCAATAGATTTCGCGGTAGATGCAATCCTGCAACAGGCGTCTCGCGATTGCTGACAGCCTTTGGTCTCTGTCGGGCGCTAAAACATGCCGAAACAATATGCTTAATCGTTTTCAGTATTAAATGAAAAGAAGAGAATTTTCATGTACAAGGATCATAAGGAAGGTGACAAGGGAAAGTGGTGTAAATGCATTTTAAAAATTTTGTTACTTGATTCTGAGAGTTGATGACGTGCATAAGAACTGACATTGGGCAAATGAAAAATGTTCTTGTTTAACCTTTGGTTTATGAAAATTTGTCAATTTGTCTTTCTCGAGTTAATGAATTAATTCTTATGTACGTCACTAACTCTCACGGTCACAGATCAAAATGTTTGAAAAATCCACTCGCATCATTTTCCTTTGTCACCCTCCATAAACCACTATAAGCCTTGTATCATCATTACATCAGACAATCATCCCGTTCGTACAAGAAGTGCCAACCGGCCAAATTACACTAACATACGACGGTCCCTTTCTCTGCTTTCAGTTCCCCTGACGCACATTTCGATCATGTGCATCTAGACCTTTCCCCATCTCTGATGGCTACACATGTATCTTTTGACGTGGACTGAGGCATTTCAGATACGTGATATCATTGCTGACTCTGCCGCTTGCGCTTTCGTCAGCGATTGGATCTCCCGATTTGGCGTCCTTTCTACCATCACCACAGATTGTGGCCGTCAGTTTGAGTCCACCTTATGGAGGAATTTCAGTCGTCCTTTACAATGTCTACGCACTCGAACCACTGCATATCGGCCATTGTCGAATTAGATTATTGAGAGATTTCACTGATAGGTGAAGACGTCCTTGAGAGGATCACTTCTGGTTTCCGTTGGACTGAGGCATTCCTTTGGTACTCCTCAAATTTTTTATCGTATTCAAATTTGATCTCAAGTGCACGCCAGCTGAACTGTATAGTGTATACGGTATATATACACCACCGGGGCGGGTCAAGATATCGCGAGGCCCTTGACCAGTGTTCCCCGCGGGGCACCATGACACCAAAGATTATCGATGACCTGACCATAATCAACGTTAAATCAGAAATCGAATTTAAAATTGGTGTTAGACTTAAAAAAATTCAATGATAACAACAACAACATAAGAAAATAAACTCCATTCATAATAAAGTGAGAAAAAATCCATATACAAATTGTCATATTAAGACAAAAAGACTAATTCAAACATTTCATAAATTCCAGTCATATATAAAGACTTAAAACAACGTTATATGCATTTGCCTGCTACACAGAATGTACAGACAGCTGGGAATGACCAGATAATTAACGAAGTCTGGCTACACATCAACAGACAACAAGTCACAAACTCACATTGGCTTCTTCCTCGCTTTTGTGCTAACAAAATCATCTATAATTTCCTGAAGGTCTATCGCTTGTCAAATAATTTTCTGTTGTTAGCAGTGAGAATCACATATTCTCTCCTGCGTCATTGTTGATCTCATCTGATTTTTTACTCTCCTCAAAAAAGAAAAAAATTCCTCACTGAGCCTCTCATCGAGTTCTGAAGGATAATGCCTCTGCATTTTTTCATTTCATCGTTTAAAGCGCGGAGCCATGGACCATGGATCACCTAGCCCTTGCGTTAATCTGCCCCTGTATATCACCGTGGGAGTCCCTCACTTCTCCAGGAGCAGATACCTCCATCGATTGAAGCAACTACGCCGATGGATTAAGGACTGCCATGCGAGAACTTCGTCCCATTTTCCCTCGTCAGCCGAACAACCATTGACTTTATATTTCCCCCAATTTTGGCGCTTGCACCCGTGTTTTCGTCCGAAACGACACAATTAGGTTCCAGTTGCAACATCCGTACGAGGGCCATTTCTGGCATTGAAACGGGGCCACGAAACCTCCACCCTTAGTCGTGCTGGCCAAAAAGTGTAGTGTCAATTGACCGACTTAAGCCGGCCTATATTGAGACGAGCTCTATCCCACTCGAGGATCCGTCTCCCTTTCCGAAGCACAGTTGCAATCTTACCTATAACCCTCCATTGCAACACCAGAGGCACCAATGCCAATCAACGAAATGTTACCGCTCGGAGGTGAAGAGTGAGTTCCTCCCCCCCTTACGCCGGTATTGAGCTCATGGTAACTGGGGAGGACTACTTATAGGTGATATCATAAACGTGTCGTCGTAAATCTACAACAATTATGACATAAGCTTCGTAAATATGTTACAATATATTATTGGCAAGTGCGTACCAGATTGCACCAAGTCAGAAACCAGGATGAGCCATTTCAAAGAAATTAAAACTGATCCATCGAGACTTCCTCTGCAAAGTTGGATTCATCACGGCTGTTGGAAGACACCAATGCATGGCCGCCAAGATAATAGATTCAAACAAAACTAGTTGTATTTAAGGACAAAAGCGTCGGCTAGACTTCGAAGAAGTTTCTACGGGTAAACGAGAATTTGACTGAAAGGAATATCTTCGGCTAACCAAACAGTTAGGAGCGACAGCTTGATTCGTAACGCTTGAGCCAGATGTTCAATCGCCATAAAACACTTTAATAAGTATTAGACTAGACCCATTTTCACAAGTGTAACGTTGTAGGCATTTTTAGGGAAAGCAGGTAAACAACTTTTTCTAAAGGATTTGGGTATGCTGAGTTGAAATATTTTGTTTACCCAGCGGCCATTTGTTTTTTGGCAATTTGAGACTTTACTTCAAATTGCCAAAAAACAAAATGGTCGCCCCTGAAATTCAAAAACGTTCATATCTTGGTAATGGGTATTATTGGGTAATCATAAATACGTGACCCTTGGGTCTGTACCCACATTTTCCTCAATGAACATATTTTAAGGGGGATAATCCTATTGGTAATACTTAAAACATTATAAACAAGATTATCTGAAGTAAAAATACAACAAACTTAAGATACCAAGTATTTTTTTCCATTGAGTTCTTAAAGATGTTATTATAATGATTTAAACAATAAAATGAAGTTTCTATACTGTACAAAACTGCATGAAATGAACAAACGATAATACAATATTCAGAGGTAATTATAGATAATTAATTAAATATACGATTATATGTTTACCTATGGAACCTGATCCCGTTTCTAGTCTGCCTTATTTATGCAGAGGATTCTTCCATTTTTACTTTTGCAGACACCTGTGCAATACAGTTTTCCTTTCCTGCATGTACAACTCTGTAAAGTGCATCCTTTTATGCAGGAACAGGAAATTATCTCTTCACACATCTCAGTGACATGAGCTTTGGCTTTAGATGTCCATCTTCAAGAACCCATCCACTGGTCGCAGGTGCTGGTAGAGTTGGCTTGGGCTGATGACCTGCCTCCATACCATGGTCTGGTAGTGTGCCCTTTGAACATGAAACTGCAAGGCATCGGTGGTTGGAGGGAGATCTTCTGGCAACTTGCATTTACAGAAAAGTATCACACATGTCTTGTCACAGCTGTCAGTTCTGGTACATTGTACATTTTGCAAACAAATTTCTCCGCATTTTTGAGGATCTGCAGGAAGCTCATCTTAATCAAGGTCCTGCATCATGTGATGGTCACTATTAAATATCTTCCAGGTAGTTTTCTTCCTGTGTCCCAGGAAAGTGGGATACTGTATCAATGCTGAATGAATGACAGCTTCTGACATATCATATACAGGGATGTATTTTTGTCTCTTGGAGGTTTCTGCCTTCATCCATAACTTGCTGCATCCCATTTTTATCAAACTGTACTATGAACAGGATCAGCACATCAGTGTCACGTGCAGAAACAATTACACATTCTGCATCTGTGTGCATACAATGCAGAACAATACGAGTGTGCGTCTTCATGATGTGCCTGAAGATGCTGAACGTCAATGGAAAGATTAGAAATCCGCACTTCATTTTCCCTCCTGAATCCCTCAGTGATAACTTTTTTGTTTGTAGGTGCATTATCTAGAAGATGATGTGAAAAGAAACTAGTTAGGTCTGATTTGTTTTCTGGAAGGGCCAAAATGTCTACCAAATCGTTTGGTAATGGAAAAGTTCCTTTTTCAACAACTCTTCTGATAGGGCGTGAATGCTTGGAGTATCTTTTTCTGGTTCCAGCCTTTATGGAATGCTTTTGGTACTGACCAAATGTTATGTCAATCCTGTCAAAGGGTCTTCTAGCACGAAGTACAAATTTGTCAAACATGTCTCCTAATTCCCAATGTTGTGACTCTTGAAGGTTTCCCCATGGCCACGACAAGTCAAGCGCTTGTCCATCAATCACTAGGCAGGAAGTTCTATCCATGATAACCTCTGGTGGACAGTCAACCAATGATGCAGGGCGCGAGACCTTTTTTTTGGTCTCAGTCTCGGTCTCAGCCATGATGGTCTCGACTACATCACTGCTGAGTATGTTGATGGTCCACAAGTGAAACGAACACTTATTTTGTTTTAAATGGCAGTTAACTGCTGAAAAATTTCACAAACTATGAATTTGTTAATAAATTATAAATAAATTTTGCAATTGTCACTTGATAATTTCTTTAGAATCTTTATTCCTGAGTGTGAAACACAGAATTTTGGAATTAGGCGTTACACAGTATTGAATACATGCAAAAATTGCATATGTTCTCGGTTTCGGTGTCGGTATCGAGACTCAAGAGCGGATGTAGGCATTTCAGTAAGGTAAGGGGGGGTCCAAAGAAAATAGGGCACCCCACAGGGGCGGCTCGTCGGTAGGCACTGCGGAATTGCAGCACCCCCATGATCTTATGATCTTTATATTTAAATATTTAAAATAGCCTCTCTGATTGTTTTTTTTCAATGAACTTTGAGTTTTTAAATCAGATTATATCCTTTTTTCCTTAAACTATTTCAATGCCGAACGAATGAATCACGAAAGTAGCTTCAGCCTTCCCGTGGAACTGCGTACTTAACAGTTCCAGATTTTGTTCGAAACGCTTGAAACCTCGGTGGCGGACGTACGAAGCGCGAGTCAGAATCGCGGGTTTAAGAGGATCCAAAGCACTGTGGACAGAGCAGTGCCGATTTGTTTGTTTGACGTGGTAGTTGTGTTACTGTATCGTTTGCTAATTCGAAATTTAATTTCCGAATTGCATTTATCAATGATTCGTTATCATTTATTTTTGTCGTGAGATTGAAGTTAATTATATATATTGGATTATTTACAATATATAGCTTTCATTTCTTAGAATATTTTTTCGCTCAGAATAAAAACAGAATGGAATTTGTTTATAAATAAATTTTTTTGGCAAATTCGAAATTACCGTAAGCGTAAGTACCCTATAATTGATTTTATGATACTATTTTACTTATTTTTATGACTGATAGTGAGTAGTATCTATTTATCTATTCGACTTTCTCTCTCTCTCATATATATATATATATATATATATATATATATATATATATATAATCGACACAATTGTTCGCAATTTCTGAGGCAGCACCCCAATAACTGAAAGTCACGAGCCGCCACTGGCACCCAATAAAATAAAAAGGGCACAGTACTAAAAATATTTTCTTAAAACAGACCACCAATGAGCGAGTGTAAAATCAATTGTATTGTTTGATTAGATCATTCAAATATGATACAAAATAAAAATCTAATTTGGAGTACAACAGTTGTCACAGAAAATTTTTCAAACAATTACAAATGTCTTGCCAATAAAAGAACTATCGGAATAAGGTGAAGATAAAAATAGTGATATCGCGGCACCAGTACTAAGGACACCTACAAATTTGGAAGTACAATGTATACGGATAAAGACTCAAAATAGAATTTGAATAAAATAAAATAACCATGATCTATTCACAAAAATAAAATTTGTTTTCAGAGGCAGCGATATCACTGTTCAACAATGATTTTGTTTCAGGAAAAGTTTTGTCATTATTGTAAAGTTTTCAACACTAATTACAAAATGGTCTTACTATTTTCCTATCACGCAGAATTTTTGAGAAATTTCCATTTTTTTGTTTTGGAAAAAATATTCAATTTTTGTAGTACATAAAGCTGTTCATTTATTTTATTATCTCGCAACTCTGACCACATTTTACATTTGGCAACACTGAATTGTAAGTGATTATCGCTTGGGTTGACGCAGTGGCGTACTATGGGGGGTGTGAGTGGGGCGGTCGCCCGGGTGACAGCCAGGAGGGGGTTGTCATCGGGAGAGTTGAAATACCAGTACAAGTTTTCAAACCAAATGAAAAATTCGCCAAAATAAGAAAAAAAATTTAAAAATGTTCAAACTATTACAACAGCTTAATGTTAATTTCTAATATAAAATAAATTTTTATCTAGTTCTTAACCGCAGAGAAGGAAACAGTTGG
>JAJOZX010001788.1:0-15000 GCA_023014485.1 Bathynomus jamesi
TTCCTCTTGGCTTCCTTCTCCATTCTGGATCGCTTTCTGTCCTCTTGTGTAGTCGTTCCTTATCAATGCCAGCCATGCTGCAAGAATTGACGTCCTTGCGCTGCATGGACAGGAAATTCGGTCCTCAACGTTGACGATTGTGCTCATGGCATCACTGGTTGCGATGTCAAAACAGTTCCTGGATGTCCGCTTTGAAGATGTCTTCATTCATTCTATCGCTGGACGTTGCCTGGTCCTGTGCTTCTTGAGGTTTTGTAGCGGTCTAAAAGCTTGAAAGCTTATGGACACAGGAGTCGATCCGTTGAGTTGGGATCCGCGCTCGGGTCCAGACTTCAATCACCCTCTGGCATGCCTGGTTCAGACTGTCGGAGGTGGTTTGCTTTTGATTGATGTGGTGGTATTGCCCCAAGAGGAGGGGGTCAAGGAGGAGCCTTGACGTGGATAAAGTTCCAGTTGCCATCCCTAGCCAAACTTTTGGAATTGATCGAGTTTGAGCCATCGGACCTACGGAAGAAAAAGTACATTATATAAATATCTATTCAGAGAGTGGGCGACCTCTAAATATTCACCAATCACTCTGCAATTTTGCACAGACCATGTGGACACTAATGGACAAAAACCACACTTGTGGAGACTATCTAAGACAATTTTGAAATTTCCCCCTATGGATTTGGACCACCCTAATATGTATATATGTATAATATAATATATGTATATATATATATAAATATGTGTATAATATATATATGTAATGTATATATATATATATATGTATATATATATATATATATATATATATATATATATATATATATATATATTTTTTTTTTTTAGTTCAGGAAGAACCGATTCGCCTCTATTTAAAGGGCATATCTCAGCGGAAAAACAAAGAAAAAGTGAGAGGAAAGACAGAGGAAAAAGAAAGGGTGGAGGGGACAGTCGAAGTGGAAAAAGACCAAGGACTGCAGGGTCGAGCCCCATCATCCTTGGTGAGGGCCGGGAGGGCGCACGTGAAACCTCCAGGAACAAGCACGTACAAACGAGAGCAAAGAGCACTCAAGAGCACGAGCTTAGAACCCCCTTGCGGGGGATATATATATATGTGTATATATATATATATATGTATATATATATAAATATATATATATATATATATATATATGTGTGTGTGTATATATTAGTGATGTAGTCGCACCCGCATCCGCGGAACATCCGCACATTTTCTCGCGTCCGCACCCGCACTTTGGACTGCGGATGTCGTGCGGATGTGGACCCTTGAGATAAAACGTCATTAATAAGCGGAAATTATCAAATTCTACTGTATTAATAGAACTAGTTCATTGTGCGCAAAAGTTATGCAAGCGACAAGACGAGAGGCTGTTCATGTATGAAGTTACTCTCTTGCAACCTACTTAGATCCACGTTACAAAGCTAAGTTATTTTCACCTAGTACATTAGAACGAGTTAAATCATCACTTGGCAAAGCAGTTGAAGAGCTTCAATCTCTTGAATCTGTCGCTTCGCCACCCACCAAAAGAATAAAAGTTTCAGTGACAGAACCAACACCTTCAACAAACAAATCTATCACAGAATTTGTGTCTCAGTTTCTTGAGTCAAGCAGCAATGACGAGACCTACGCGATGTCAAAAGATGTAGTGAAAATGATCGAGAGCTATCACCAAGAAAAACGCCTGGCTGCATGTGACAATCCTATTAGTTGGTGGAAAAATACGCAGAATATCTATCCATACTTGAGTAAACTTGCAAGGAAACATTTAGCCTGTCCTCCAACAAACGTACCAAGCGAGAGATTATTTAGCAGTGCTGGATTAATATATGATGAAAAGAGAAACAGACTGGCAGCAGAAAAGCAGAAAAGTTAATGTTCCTTAAGCATAACCTTCCTATAATTAAGTTTGAACATTAAACGATGAACATCTTAGTTTACTTTATTTTAATTACTCATTTATAAATATGCCTAATAAAACTTTAAACTTAATATAAATAGTTATCAAGCTAATTAAAGATCTCTTTCTATAAGGGTGGAGGTTGGGGAAAGAGGTCGGTGGGGTGCATTTGAGTTGGGTTCACGTCCCGCATCCTGGTAACACAATTATGGTTTCTAATTGTGGCTGAAACTCAACAAAATATAACGAATTTATTTGCAGACGAATTCACTAATTGATTTCTATATTAGTTAGATGCTTGATATTATTTTATATGTTCAGAGAAAAGTACAGCAATTATTGTACAATTAATCAATTATACTACATTATAGCTACAGCTCTCTCTATATAATAACTTATTATATACGTTAAACACAACAAATCTCGAATATATCCTAAAAAATAACGAAAATGTAGACATCCGCATCCACGGATGTTGAAATCAAACATCCTCATCCGCATCCGCGGATGTGAAAAAAATGACATCCGCTACGTCACTAGTATATATACAGGGCGTCCCAAAAAAATGTGTATACACACTTTAAATACTTATAAAGGCAGTGTTTATTAAAATACATTTCATTTTCAAAATGTAATAGAATCTACAGACATTATTTAATTGTTCTGTCAACGCCTGTTTTCAAACACGTCCGTTCTGGTCCAGGCACTGCTGATAACGCGAAGCAATGGAATCGCAAACATCACGAAACATTTCGTTTGGTATTTGTGTGCATTCTCGTTCAATGGCTGCTCTCAATTCAGCGACTGTTGCAGGTTTTATAGCGTAGACTGTCTTTTAAGTATCCCCATAAAAAAAAGTCTAGTGGTGTGTGGTCTGGTGAACGCGGAGGGTATTCTACGAAACCCCTTCGTCCAATCCACATCCACATCGTGCCAAGTACCACTCGCAATACTCCACTCTTCGGTCCGGATCATCTTCATTAATAGCATGGACTAATCTTGGAATGTAACTTTTCCATTGACAGCGCTTCAAAATGCGTTGGACAGACGATTTTGAGATTCCTACCTCACGACTCGCTTGCCGCACAGATTTTCTTGGACTTTGGTGATACGTTTCCAGTACTCTTTCTTGCTTTGTGGGGCTTGTCGATGTCCGTGGTCTTCCGGAACGCTTCTTGTGGACATTCTGAACAGTTCCATCGGCTTCAAACTTATCTGTAATTCGAGTGATGGTAAGTCGCGTTGGTGGATCTGTTTGAAACTCCCTCCTAAACTGTCTTGCACTTCAACTGCGTTTTCACACTTCCAGTAGCATTTTAGAATGAATTTCCTTTGTTCAAAGCTTAGTCTGACTGCCATTATTAATTCTAATGGGTTTAACTTGGAAAGAAAGAAACATCAATTGAGCTATCAGCTGTTAAAGTGTGTATACATTTTTTTGGGACGCCCTGTATTATATATATATATATGTATATATATATATGTATATGTATATATATGTATGTATGTATATGTATGTATGTATTATGTATGTATGTTATATGTATGTATATATATATTATATATGTGTATATATATATATAGTATGTGTATATATATGTATATATATATGTATATGTATATATATATGTGTGTATATATATATATATGTATGTGTATATATATATATATATATGTATGTGTATATATAATATATGTATGTGTATATATATATATATATATGTGTGGTATATATATATATATATGTGTATATATATATATGTATGTGTATATATATATATATGTATGTGTATATATGTATATATATATGTGTATATATGTATGTATATATATATATATATGTGTATATATATGTATATATATATATATATATATATATGTATATATATATATATATATATATATATATGTAAAAATGAACAATGACTAATCCATATTCATTTTTACATAAGAAACCAAAATCGCCTAAGCGAGTTTTGGATAAAAATTTTATTTGTAGCTTCCTATTTTTGTTTGTGTCATAACCTTACGATCTCCCATTTCTATGGTTGTCGTATCCATTTTTCATTTTTGTTATAGAAGTTATTATAATTAATTATGATTGTCTTGCATCTCACCCTCGACCCTAGATTATGCATACACATTGCATGTAACAGGATTGGAACCCGTAGTTGTACTTCTTAGTCATTAATACCCACTCTTTGTCTCTAATTCGTTCTTGTAAGTCTTCCTAATAATGATTTGTACTATACGTACAAATTCAATAACTATGACGTCACATTTTCCCGTCATTAATTTCCCTTCATCATATCTCTAGTATTCAATGTATGAAAATTCTTTAACATCATAATAAAAACTGTACACTCTATAGAAGTCATTATTTATATGTTATGTAGTATAAATATTATTATTCAACCATATTCATCCATACCGTATGTGCCCATGTACTCGTATTATATTTCTAAAATCTTAATTGTCTATTAATATGAAACACTAACAAAACAAAGTTATAGTAACTGTTTAATTATAATTAACTGTAATACTTTTAATTTAATATAATGTAATGTACTTTAATGAAACTGTACTTAATGATGTAATGTACTAAATAACGTAGTCAATGTACTTTAATGAAATTGTAGTTAACGATAATAAATGAATTGATAATTATAATTATAGTTACAGTAGACCAAAATTACAATGTACTCAATGTCCGACCCGACATTATGTCGCCATAAGGAATGTCGAATCGGCAATACTGTTATGTATTTTTATTATTATTTTTCCGTTGTGATAAATTTTGATGTGCTTTCTACTTTGCCAAATAATTGATGACCTGTTGTTTTTAAAATCTCATAATCATTTTTTTAGATTTAGCTGAATAATGAATCCTGAGTAACTTTTGCCATGTCATGTTTTGTATACATTCTTTCTTCATTATAAATGTTGAAGTCATGTCTTGCCTAAGCATTTAATTGTAAATCTTAAACCTTTAATTTTTACTCATATGCGTATTTTAGTGTAAAGATGCATAGTTCAATTTCCACTTTTAGTTAACTTGGCAGATCATGATAACATCAGATCTGAAAATACGCAGTTTAAGATAAAAATATGGCTTCATCTTCAAATATCTTGTTTATTAGTTTAAACCTTACACAGCTAAAAGATTTACTTTATTTTCAAATATTGTGCAAAAATAATACAGCCTCTTCAACATTTAATAATGATGATGTTAGTAGAATTGGGGTATATAAAGCCCACCAATTTCTTCCATGTTTATTCTGATTCCAACTACGAGGCTGAGCATTACCTGTAACAGTTTAGGAGTAAAACACAGTAAGAAAAAGTCTTTATCTTCTCCTTCGAGCCGTGCTCTCTTCAGAAAACTTAGTCATTAGAATCTCCCTATAAGTTACAAGAAGAATCGGGGAGAAACCTCAAAGAATTTAATAAGCCTCAGAATCCTCCGAGCCACTAAAGAAGAACTCGGAGAGTAGTATAGAAGAAACTACTGCAAGTAACAGATCCGTTGCTGCCTCCTAACCAGAACCCCCGTCGACTTCGAACCAACCCAGGGCCATAGACGGAGGGGTTAACATATGTATATATATGTATATGTATATATTTTTTTTTTTTTTAAAGTTCGGGAAGAACCGATTCGCCTCTATTTAAAAGGGCATATCTCGGCGGAAAAACAAAGAAAAAGTGAGAGGAAAGACAGAGGAAAAAGAAAGGGTGGAGGGGACAGTCGAAGTGGAAAAAGACCAAGGACTGCAGGGTCGAGCCCCATCATCCTTGGGTGCTAGGGCCGGGAGGGCGCACGTGAAACCTCCAGGAACAAGCACGTACAAAGAGCACTCAAGAGCACGAGCTTAGAACCCCCTTGCGGGGATGTATATGTATATATATATATATAGTATATATGTATATAAATATGTATATGTATATATATGTATATGTGTAAAAATGAACCATAAATAATTCCCATATTCCTATATTATCTTATCCTTCATGTAATTCTTGTATTCATTTATATAGTCTCTGTATCCATTGTAAGAAAAAGTATCCATTTTAAAATTCATGTGTTATATGGTTCATGTATAATCTTATATATTTAACTATATAATGCCTATACTCATATGTATGTACGTGTGTGTATTCATTTTTACATAAGGACCAAAATCGCCCAACGCGAGTTTGGATAAAATATTTGATTCACTTTCTACTTTGCTAAATAATTGGTGACCTGTTGTTTTTTAAAATCTCATAATCATTTTTTTAGATTTCGCTTAATAAGGAATCCTGTTAAGCTTTGCAATGTTCACATTTCGTATACACTCTTTCGTTATAAACAATGAGATCATGTCTTGCCTAAGCATTAAAATTGTACATCTTAAACCTTAAAATTTCACTGATATGCATATTTTAGTGTAAAGATGCATAGTCCGATTTCCACTTTTAGTTAACTTGGCAGATCATGATAACATCAGATCTGAAAAGTCGCGGTTTAAGATAAAAATATGGTTTCGTCTTCAAATATTTTGTTTACTCGTTCAAGCCTTACCACAGCTAAAAAATTTACTTATTTTCAAATATTGTACCAAAAATAATACAGCCTTCTTAGCATTTAATAATAATAATGTTAGCAGTTTTTGGGTATATAAATTCAAATTCATCCATTGTCATTCAGAAGCTAATTCAGATGCTGAGCACTACCTGTATTTTTTAGCAGTAAATTTACAGTGAAGAAACTTTTTATTGTCCCCTTCGAGCCTTGCTCTCTTCAGAAAAACTTAGAAAACTTTCCGGATACGCTATAAGAAGAATCCGGAACCTTCAGCATTTAGATTGCAAATCTACCAGAGTCCTCCGAGCCACTATAGAAGAACTCGGAGAGTAACATAGTAGAAAAACCACTTCAAGTCACCTATCCGTTGCTTGCCTCCTAAACCAGAACCCCCGTCAATCCGAACCACCCCAGGGCCATAGACGGAGGGGTTAACAACTGGCGACCCTTTAACCAGGATCTTCACGACTCCAGGATTCTTCCAGTCCTCCAGACCCTTTAACCAGGATCTCCACGACTCCAGGATTCTTCCAGTCCTCCAGACCCTTTAACCAGGATCTTCACGACTCCAGGATTCTTCCAGTCTTCCAGACCCTGGAACCAGAACCAACACCCAGTTGACCGGCGTGTCACGACTTCGAGTTCGTCACATCCACCCGTGAACCGGTGCGTTACGACTCCAAGTTCTTCACGCCTACTTTTCATCTAGGAACAAGTGGCCAACCAGACACGTCTTCAGGACACACCTCAAAAGGATTTCGCTATAGGAATCTTGTTAAGTACAAAACTCTTTTTTAAAATAATTTCTAAACATTTGAAAAGTCATTATTATTAACAATTAATATTTAGTATTGAGCCAGAATTAACAAAAAACACAGTGAACACTACAGACACCAGTGATACACTCTTTTTATTGAAAACAGTATTGTCACAGTTATTTTTACTATTCTAAGTTAGTATAGTATAATTTTATTTAATGTACCAAACATAGTATTACCATACCATCACGTACATTTGAGTGAAATTTTGTTTACATTTTTATTTTTGTTTGCAATCTTTTCAAATTTTCCCTGAGTTAGGCAAATTGTTGTGCATTATTTTTTTTAGATAGTGTAGTTAGGAAAACCCCTTAAGTGATCATTCCATGAATTAAGATCGGTCAAGCAGACCTAATTAGAACATTAATAAGTACCTTCACATATGAGCGATTCAGACGGTGCGCTTTCTGACATCGAAGAATTACCTACACCCATTTTTCCACCTACCCCGCGCCCTTTAATATTCCCAAACACACAAGTCAGTATGTCTCAGTCTCAAACCCCCGCCCCAGCATATATTAACTTAGGCAGATTAGTAAATCTCACTCATACTGTTTTAATTTTTAAGGGGACCATAGATAATCGTTTTGTTGAACCGCGCGTAAGAACTTGGGTTGAGTCGTTAGAGCAACATTTCTTAAGCGAGAATATTACCGATGATGATATAAAAATCAGAGAAGCAAAAAGATTTATTGACCCTAAAGAGGGAAATGCCCATGACACAGTCACTTACGTCCCATCAATTAGCGAAGCTATAACATGGGACGATTTTAAACAAAACCTATTAGAATTTTTTAAAGAAATAACCCTTGCACAACCCTTAGCCACATTAGAAGCAGTCTTCCAAGTTAAATGGAAGAAAGAGGAACACGAGGATTTAAACAATTTTATTACACGTACACACAAACTTGTAGGAGAAGCCCTCCGGGCCGCAGAAAATGCATGTGGCATAACTTTTAATTCGAAACAAAGAAATCTAATAGTAGCCACAACCATTTACCAAAACTTACCCGGAGCGCCTAAAAAAAGTTTCAGGAGTTTTTAAATGTTGACAAACCTGTCAGTGTAGCCATACACAAAACACGGGAACATCACCCCGATTTAGCAAACCAAACCTACCGAAAGGGTAGAGAAACCCCTGTACAGTATATTCAGCAGCAGCCACAACCCCAATACCAACAACAACAACAACAATATAAACCAAGGCAAATACAGGGAACACCCCAGAAACAAGCCCCCCCAAACCCAGAATACACGCCCTCCTCCACAGTGTTTTAACTGTGATAGTTTCGGGCATATGATAAGTCAATGTAATTACCCCTCGTATTGCTCCCACTGTCACGAACATGGTCATCGCCAAAAGTGTGCTGATAAAGCCCCTGCAGGGGATAGACCCCACTTTCAGAAACCAAACCAACCACGTCCCCAAAACGTATCCCAAAAGTCAACCAATCCCCAGAAACCAGTCCATTCCCAGCCTCAGTCGAACTACCAACCCAATAAATCACGACCACAGGGTCACCCACACTCTTACCCCATGTATAAACCCCAATACAACCAGCAAGGTCAACTAGTTCGGTACGTAGAAGTACCCGGGGAGGAATCATTTTCCACAGAGAACAGTTTTCAAGAACACCCTTCAGCGTATGATATCCCCGTAGAAATATGATCCAGGTCCTCCCATAGAAGACCATGTGATCCCTTTTTAGACCCTACATTGGAGGCAGCAGTTCAACCTCCTCCCTCCTAATTACAGTAGTAAGCCCAGATACGCACACGAACTCCCCATCAGGATAATAGGTGCGGACCTCTTAGATTTAATAATAAATTGTAGTACGGATAACCAAGATTTAACTGCTCTCCTAGATACAGGAGCACACGCAACGTTAATTAAGAAACAATGCGTAGATGAATTACTAGAGAGTACCAATTATAAATATGAACTTAAGGCACCATCCTGCCACTTAGAGGAGTTATGGGCACACCCATACCCACATATGGAGAAATTGAGTTATATTTAGAAATTGGAAACGCGGTATACCCCGCGAAATGTTGTATAGTGGACACAGTCGCCACCTTTCAGACAGACATCCTACTAGGGATGGATTTTTTTTAAACCGGAATCAATGGGAGATTTACCCAGCCGGAAAGTTAGTAAAGTGTCGAAATAGGGACACACCATCTCCGCGAGGATGACAGACAACTTAATGCTAATAGACTTAGCTCAGTTCAGATTTCCGAAAGAAATAGGAAACCCCCTCTACTTGATAGCAGATCAAGTCGGCCGGTTGCATCCAGAGGGACAACCGCTCCAGAAATCAGACCCCAGGGTAATCAGTTCCAGTTGTTGAATCCAGTTGGATCAACCCAGGCAGTTTCCAGACAGTCAGTTTCCAGACAGTCAGTTTCCAGACAGTCAGTTTCCAGACAGTCAGCTTCCAGACAGTCAGCTTCCAGACAGTCAGCTTCCAGACAGTCAGCTTCCAGACAGTCAGCTTCCAGACAGTCCGCTTCCAGACAGTCCGCTTCCAGACAGTCAGCTTCCAGACAGTCAGCTTCCAGACAGTCAGCTTCCAGACAGTCAGCTTCCAGACAGTCAGCTTCCAGACAGTCAGCTTCCAGGCAGTCAGCTTCCAGGCAGTCAGCTTCCAGGCAGTCAGCTTCCAGGCAGTCAGCTTCCAGGCAGTCAGCTTCCAGGCAGTCAGCTTCCAGGCAGTCAGCTTCCAGGCAGTCAGCTTCCAGGCAGTCAGCTTCCAGGCAGTCAGCTTCCAGGCAGTCAGCTTCCAGGCAGTCAGCTTCCAGGCAGTCAGCTTCCAGGCAGTCAGCTTCCAGGCAGTCAGCTTCCAGGCAGTCAGCTTCCAGGCAGTCAGCTTCCAGGCAGTCAGCTTCCAGGCAGTCAGCTTCCAGGCAGTCAGCTTCCAGGCAGTCAGCTTCCAGGCAGTCAGCTTCCAGGCAGTCAGCTTCCAGGCAGTCAGCTTCCAGGCAGTCAGCTTCCAGGCAGTCAGCTTCCAGGCAGTCAGCTTCCAGGCAGTCAGCTTCCAGGCAGTCAGCTTCCAGGCAGTCAGCTTCCAGGCAGTCAGCTTCCAGGCAGTCAGCTTCCAGGCAGTCAGCTTCCAGGCAGTCAGCTTCCAGGCAGTCAGCAGGCAAATTTTAGTCGCCGAACCAGAATCAGATTCACAATTTTTCATATGCCCTACCGAGCATATAACAGTAGCACCTTATGAGAAGATTTGTTTCCTAGCAAAAGTAGTTAGTCAAGGAAAATTATTAGAGTCAGAGCGTACTCTGATTACAGAGAAAAGTAATTTCAAAAGAGATGTTCTTATTGCCCAAGTCCTTAGTCAGAGTCAGAATTCAGCTATCCCTGTTTGTTTAAACAAAGGAGAAAGATCTATAGAATTAACTTCAAATCAGAAAATAGGAACTGTTTCCACAGTAGAAATAGATTGATTTCCCCATCAGTACGATAAATCGTGTTTCCAGTTCCTTAGAATTAAAGCCTTCAATATTAAAAGAAGAATATAAAAATGTCTGAAGCACTCCCTTCAGGAGTCACCAGCTTTACAGGATCCCAAACTAATGGAATCACTTCTCGATTTCCTGATAAGAAATAAAGATGTGATTGCCCTAACCGGAGATCCTCTGGGCCGAACTAATTTGGTCCCTTTTGAAATCAAGTTGGAACCCAATTCCAAACCCATTTTCATTCCTCCCTATCGGGTTCCACATTCTCAGTTAGTCACTATTGAGGAACACATCAAGGACATGTTGGAGCAGGATGTCATTCAGCCTTCAGCTAGTCCCTGGTCCGCTCCTATGATTCTCGTCTCCAAAAAGGACGGAACATCTCGCCCTTGTATAGATTTTAGACGCCTGAATAACATTACCATCCCAGACCGTTTCCCGATTCCAAACATGCAGGAAACAATTCTGAACGTAGGGAAAGCGAACTTTTTTTCATCCCTCGATTTAGCATCAGGTTATTGGCAAATGGAGGTCAGTCCCGAATCTCGGGCATTGACTGCTTTCTCCACTAACCGAGGCCATTACGAATTCCAGGTTTTACCTTTCGGAGTCCGAAATGGGCCTGCTAATTTCTCTAGGTTGATGAATATAGTCCTTTCCGACCTATTAGGTGTCGAAGCTCTCGTGTATCTTGACGATATTATCGTCTATAGTTCGGACATAAAAACACACTTTCAACGCCTTCATAATGTGCTATCACACTTGAGAAAAGCACACCTTAAACTGAAGCTTGCAAAGTGCAATTTTTTACAAGAATCCCTGGTATACCTAGGATTCCTACTCTCGTCCACAGGAATTAAACCTGATCCAGCCAAACTCGAAGCCCTGGAAAGGTACCCTGTACCCAAGACCATCGACGACGCCCGTGCATTTATTGGTTTTGTCGGATTCTATCGGAACTTTATCCCCCAATTTTCGAATATTGCTAAACCCATTACTAATTTGTTCCAGAAAAATTCGAAATTTAACTGGGAATCCGATCACCAACATGCCTTTGAAACTTTAATTAATAAACTAACCTGTCATCCCATTTTACAATATCCTGATTACACAAGACCCTTCATCATAGCCACAGATGCTTCCTCCTATGGACTAGGAGCCGTCCTGTTACAGGACGTAGACGGTGTGGAATTACCCATTGCTTATGCCAGTCAACTTCTCTCTGCACCTCAACGGAATTATTCCACTACGGACCGAGAGGCCCTAGCGGTATATTGGGCTTTGAAAAAATTCCGAAATATCGTCTATGGCTACGATGTAACCATCAAGACTGATCATAAGCCACTCACGTACCTCTTCAAGGACAAGCTACTTGAAGGACGATTGAGTAGATGGGCTCTGTTGATTCAGGATTTTGCAGCGAAAATCGTATACAAACCGGGAAAACTGCAAGTTATTCCAGACGGATTGTCGAGACTAAGCCCGACCCGAGTGAATAAAATAGGACTTCTCCTGTGTTCGACTACGAGTGTCTGCAATACTCCCAACAACAGGACCAACACACCCAAACCTTCGGGCGCGCCTGGAACAAAAGGAACCATCGAAGGTAAAAGAACAGTACAACCTCAAAGATGGGCTCGTACATTTCAGGAACGAAGATGGAAACGACCTCGTGGAGATACCAAAGGATCTCGTTGATATAGCCATTGGACTTTGTCACGACTCACCTTTTTATGGACACATGGGGCCGGATCGCACCATCAAAAGTCTTTTGGAGCGATACCATTTTCCCGAGATGAACAGAACGGTACATGAATACATCGCCGAATGTCCGTCGTGTTTAAAGCATAAGGGCAACGTACCATCCACCGCTCCAATGCATAAATATCCAGTATGCCAGAGGCCCTGGCAAAGAACTGGAATGGATATACTGGGACCATTTCCCAAAACATCAAAGGGAAATCAGTACATCATTGTGTTTACGGACCACTTCTCGCGTTACAGCGAAGTAGCCGCCATTCCAGATCAGACCTCGGAAACTGTGGCAAGAGCCCTAGTGGAACGCGTCATCCAAAACCATACCACTCCTTCCATCCTAATCTCGGATAACGCCCGTAGTTTCACTTCCAAACTGTTCGAGTCACTTGTAACATGTGTAGAATTAAAAATACACACATTGTGGCATACCACCCGCAGGCAAACGGCTTAGTGGAAAGACACAATCGAAAGATCTTGGAAGCCCTGCGCCACGTTGTCGATGCATCCTCCCGTACATGGGATGATTCCCTTCCCATGGTACAAACAGCCATCAACAATGGCTATAATGTGTCCATCGGGGACACCCCTCATTTCGTTCTATATCACTACGACAAGCGTCTACCTTTTGATTTGCCCGACCAAACCGACCCGGCAGTCCTAACATCTTCCGAAATGGCAGAAGCAAATCAGCAACTAGCTGAACGATCTTTCAAGATTTTTGACATAATCCGCTATGCCCTCGACCAACGAAACCAACAGATGGAGCAAGAACAACATAGGCGTCATCCCCGTCAACGGACTATAATCGTTGGTATGCGATGTTATCTGAAGAGCGTGAAACCGCCAGGGGCTCATCGCAAATTATACCCGAAATGGGATGGCCCATATAGGATTATGAAAGACCTCGGAAAAAATCGTTATGAAATCCTCGACCTCCGGGATCATTCCAAACTAAAGATCATTCACGCTGACAATTTGAAGATAGCTTCCGAGCAACACCTTCCCAAAAAACAGCTGCCAGGCGTTCGAGCCGCCTATCCTTCAAAAGGTCAAGATATTAACAAATCGGGCAGGGATAAAAAAACTGAAGTAGTCACCGCGGGAACCGCTACCCATGACGAAGATTGGTACCTCGTAATACCACCATTACTCGAGGCAATCTCTGAACAAGAGGAGGCCCCAGAGCCAAGCGTCCCATCGGACCCAGACCCTGGAGAAACCCCTTCGAGAGAATCACTCAGTGGAACTCCACCATCTCCTCCAACTCCACCATCTCCTCTGTCACCACCCTCGCCGATTGATGATCGACGCACGGACCCGACATACCGCCCGCAAATGCATCACCCACGTGAACTAGAACCTTCACATAAGAAACGAACCCGCTCAGAATCCGAGCTCAACGGTCGACCCCCATTGCCACCAAAACGAGGCCGACCCCTTCGCCCACCAACACAAGTATCCACACAACTACCCCCAGCTCCGTATAACTTAAGGCGTAGAAATGAATAAAATTATCACCCATATTCCCACTCAACCACACTAATTACCCTCAATTTCTAGAATACACCTGGACTGTACATGGACCACGCCCCTACACATACCTCATAATTATACCATTTTTCGATTTCCTCACTTATGACGTATATAGATTTCACCCTTTCCCAACACCCTACCAAAATAACTCTAATGTCTATCGATTGTATTTACCCACCGTACCACCTTACCTTTTCCTCACCAAAGATCTATCAGCTTATTCTATGATGTCAGATAGCGACGTCCGGCATTGCCGATTCCCGCAACCAAATAAACAACTCATCTGCCCTCCACTCAAACCAGTTATTCTTCCCACTACTAGGTCTTGCTTTGTCGATTTAATTCGTGACCGGCATGCCCCCGTATGTTCATTTAAAAAATTTCATTCCCCTAAAACCATCCAACTACGAATTGGACCAGACATCTGGGTTTCCTTCGCGAACAGGACTGCCGCTACCCTCGAGTGTCCATCAAATTATTCCCTCATTACAATCCCTATGATTATTCGGCTACCAATTGGTTGCTCCTTGCGTTCAAAAGCCCTCCAAATATACAACCCGTATAAGGTTACCCTTAATAACTCATACCCATTTCCGTCGCAAATTAAATTTAAACCCGTCATAGAGATCTTAAATCTCTCCATAAAACCTGTAACCATCCTACCCGAACTGCATGCCCCTGAATGGAATGATCAATTGAGCCGGTTTAAAATTTCGGATGATAACCAAAACAACCTCTTACAAATACTACAACCGGTAACCATTTTCTCAACATCTGCCGTTAGTATCATTATTGTGTGTGCTATTATCCTCGTGTATTTGTGATGAAAAGATCATTCTGGGAACAAAGAAAACCCAGTGACACGGAACATGAAACTATTTATGCACGACCAAGAGTGCGTACCCAGACCACGTGAACTAGACTTAAACCACCCGACTTATGTTGTATATATAAA
>JAJOZX010001788.1:20000-145000 GCA_023014485.1 Bathynomus jamesi
AAGCATGATGTAACTCAGCCTACCAATAATGGGAAAATATTCTTGAAGTAAGGTAAGTTGCCCCCACACAACATGGATGGATATTTCCTGTGAAATTAACATCTTTATCTCCGTCAACATCTCCAACTCTCATCACCATTATTATTATTAGTATAGAAAAAACAAGCATGTGGATTGTAGAGTGGTTTTTACCAGGGTTTTTACCAGGGTAAAAATTGATGCTTGTGTAAAACCTGGTAAAATTATCAGGAGGTTTTACCCAACCAACCCTGCATCCCACTGAGATACACTTCCACCAAGTTCAATCCCTATCTTCCTTGAAAATGAGTCTGGGCTCTTTGTTGTTCCATCCAGAGTAACAAAGATGTGATGAAGGGGGAGCTCATTACAGTGTAGTAAGCAAATGCCCGACTGCAAAGGTCTACCAAGCAGTTCTTCCAGCCATCTGATAGCTCCACCATTTGAACCTGTCATTGTATTAGTCCCATCAGATCCTATCATGACAAGTTTGGTTTGTAATTTGCTGTCTTTGAATGCCTTGTATATCTCTGTTGCTATTAATAGTTGACCCCTTGCAATTACTTGCAGTCACATGTGAGAGGTAGAAATCACCTGAAATAGTATTCAGAAATTAGAAACAATTTTTTAGATATTTCAGGGTTTATATCTATTTTACAATTTCTAAATCCAAAATTCATCTTAATAAATATTTTGAGTAATATCCATTACAAAATGCAAACTAAAGATCAAAATTTTGAATCTTACCAGGTTCTCCAAAAACTACATAATGTTCTTTTAGCTCAGTTCTTCTGTAAAATTTGCCATTCATTTAACTGTCACCATTGTTGCATCTTTGTGATCATCCACATAAATAGCATCCACCAATTCAAACAATTTGCCCTCTTCTTTTCTTATGGCTTTACAATATTTTTTACGTTCTCTTCTCAGCTTGTTCCTGCAAAGTTCATAGTGCAAATTTACTCAATTTTAAAGACCATTATTTAAGCAAGCTCCGTAGGTTTTGACTAACAATATTTAAGTTTCAACACTTGTTTGAAATGTATGCCTTTTTGTGAAATACTTGATTTGAATCAGATACTAATGTACAAGATAATTGGACTGTTACCTGTCAATTACATTCATCTTATCAGTAGTAGTGATAAGTCCATAATCCTCTAAAACTGTTGATGCAACTGCTGCTCTGGCTCTGTCACTTACTTGATACAGTGGAACCTCAATATACGAATTTAATCCATTCCTGAGGGTTGTTCTGATATCGAATTGTTCGTATATTGAATCAATTTTTCCCATAAGAAATAATGTAAATTGGATTAATCTGTTCCAGACCCCCAAAAGTTACCCCTTACGAAACATTTTTAAGTCAAAATATTGGTTAATTAAACCTGTAAAATAAGACTTACATGCATAAAATCATACATGAAACCTGTAACAACAATAAATAATGCAATATTATACAAATAAATGAAAATTTAACCTGAACTTTACCTTTGCTGAGGAGTGATGATGGCCTAAGTGGATGCGATGCGCACTGAACGCTGGCTGGAGAGAAACTGACTGGCTTCTTTCTGTTCAGATATGAGGGAATGGTTCGTATACAAGGACAATTTTTTCTCGAAAAAGTTGTTCGAATAGAGATGCGTTCGTATATTGAGGTTCCACTGTACCTGGTAAGACATTTATTTTATATCGAGTTAATATTCTAACAAGATGTTCATTGGACAGCAGTGTCCAAGATTTGGACTCTTGGGTAATTCTATGAGAAATAGACAAATGAAGTACATGGTCACCTCTTCAAAATTCATGAAACTTGGTGTGAAGGTTGGTTTAGGTCCAAATTACAAATTTCTGAATTTTTTTGAAAATTTGTGAAGTTGGTCAAATTTTATGGCTTGACCAAATTTTGGTCAAATGAAAAAAACTAATTTTCAAATGTAAATATCTCGGCTCCTAATTGTGGTAGTGTAGTAAGTCTTAAATGATAAAATATGTAAAATTAACTGTAGTTTCTAAATATGTATAATTTTTTTAGGGTAACAAAAATAAAATTATGATTTTTGGAAAGTCATTTTTTTTTTTTTTTTGATTTGGCAGCGAAGATATCATTTTTCGAAAAAAAGACCAGGAATAAAAAATGTTTATTTGATGTATGTACACCATAATAAGTAATAAAAAGTCAGCTTATCGACGATTATTATGAAAAAAAAAATTACTAAAAAAAAAAAATCCTCCAAATTTTAACAATTTTTCCCTTCTTTCCAGATTTTCAGTATATACCTAATTTTCTAGTGTATGTAAATTTACCTAACCCTTAAAATGCCTCAAAACACAAAATTTTGTTGTGATCTATGAAAAAACACTCCAAGAAGAATTTTCTGTAACATCAAAAAAGTAAAACTCTGCCAGGCAGCTGCAAGCTATGGAATTTTGGAAGAAAATCAATTACTATGCAGCAATTGCTATGTCAATTAAAAAGAAGCCAATTGTATTAGAACATGTTCAACATTCATCCAGAGAGCCGGAACCTGCACCAATACCTGAGCCAGACATACTTAACGAATCTATGGAGCGAAGCAGTAGCGGTTCCACGAATCCACCACTATTGGAAGAATTTGTCATTCAAAACAGGCAATTCAATAAAGATTTGCTCAGCGACAGTATTTTACCTTTATTTGATGAAAGCCCTATTAAAACAGGTAATAAAATAATAGAGACTCCGTTCAGGACATTTGTTTCTTAATGCCAAATTCGTAGTTTTCTGTTTTTAAATATTAGCATCAGCACTTGAATACATATATACAAAATATTTGATATTTGATTATTTCACGCAACCTAAATTTATGAATTTGTTTTACAGCTGGATTGAAGCTGGGACAAAAACAGATAAAGGCTTCTACGAAGTTGTAGATGTAGAGCTTTCTTTGCAAAAACGTCTGAGTGAACCTATTACTTCTATCAAAGGTACTCAACAATTACATCGCTTCATCCCAATTTCCAAGAATTTGTTGAAGGTTTATCCACTCTCTCAGAGTGCACAGTCAGTCGAAATAGAGCTCATTAGAGTTTCTGCTTCGGTTCAAGAACATAATACTGTGTCTCAATGCGAAATTGAAACAGGCTCTTTTGTGGGTTGTATGTATGAAAATAAACTATGGCTTGGATTAGTCCAGTCCTTTGACTGTGAATATGATGATTTTCTGATAAAATTTCTCCATCCTTCGGGCGTATGTCCCTCATACTTTTTCCTGCACAAGATGATGTTTGTCACGTTCCAACAGAAAATATATTTGGGAGTATTGAAGCAAGTTTACGAGGAGGAACAAGAATACAATACATTTTTCCGCTTTAAGAATTAAATAACTTTTCAAAGAAGATAAAATAAATTCTATTGAATGTATACTATTTAAGATTGTCTATATAATATTTCTAAAATTTTTATCTAAGATTTGTGTATCTACTTAATAGTTATAAAAACCTTTTCAAATTCTTTTTTCTTATTATTATATTATTAGTGTCTAAAATTTGGATTCACTGGATGAGAATACTGTCTCTTAATTCATTCTCAAAGACTTGTGTACGTGTAGTATTAGGAAGAGTATTTTATACTCTGATAAGTGCTTTATAAATTAAACATTATTATTGTCAATATATTCTGTCCCTAAATATAAGAGGTTATGTATGTACATTGTACATATATTTTAAAAGATTTTTTTCTCCTTTGGTTTATCTACATGTATTTTTTATATGAATTGAAAATTGTCTTTTTTTGGACCAACAAGTCTATAATAAATCTTCGTCGTCTGAAAAAAAAATTTATTACTTAATTTCAAACTCAGTTTTGAGCCTTATAATAAACTATAAGCTGACTTTTTATTACTTATTATGGTGTACATACATCAAATAAACATTTTTTATTCTTGGTCTTTTTTTTCAAAAAATGATATCTTCGCTGTCAACTCGCAAAAAAAAAAAATTATAATTTTATTTTTGTTACCCTAAAAAAATGATACATATTTAGAAACTACAGTTAATTTTACATATTTTATCATTTAAGACTTATTACGCTACCACAATTAGCAGCTGAGATATTTACGTTTGAATATTATTGGTTTTTTCATTTGGCCAAAATTTGGTCAAGCCATAAAATTTGACCAACTTGACCAATTTTCAAAAAAAAATTCAGATTTTTGTAATTTGGACCAAAACCAACCCTCACACCAAGTTTCATGAATTTTGGAGATGGTGGAGTGTACATTTAGCACTTTCATTTGTCTATTTGTCCTGGAATTACCCTCTTATAATCCATGTAACATTGCTAATAGTTAATAATTTTTTCAAAAGTATTGTCAACAGAGCAACAAGTGTGTTCAAAGCATACTCATATTTTAAACTATACAGTATACCAGTACCTGTCACACTGCCAAGCGAGGTTTGGTAGACTCTTCCTATTTTGTTCTGTCCTTGATTCCTGTTGTTCACTGACACCAGTTGTTTCATCATGTGATTCCAGGCTGCCCTGACTTGAGAGACTGTCGAGATCACTGTCATGTATTGCTGCTGAGCTTGATGGAACAACTTTAAAAACTCTTCTGAGCTCTTCCCTGGGGATAATACAATATGATTTGTAGCACAATCATTTCAAGAAACCCAGATTTTTGGTGGCCAGTAATCATAAGTTTTTTAATTTATATAGATCAAACTCACCAATTTTTTTTTTCTTTTGCTTGCTCCTGCTGTACTCCTCTCCTTTTGTATCTGATGTCTGCTGATGTAAGGCATTCCTTAAAACCAATGTATCATCCTATTCTAGCTGTTTTCTGGTCCTCATAGAAAGCATAGTCTTCTTCTGTCATTTTGAGTTGATATAAATGTTCCAAATCTCTTCTTCAATTTGAGTCC
Organism: Bathynomus jamesi; assembly: GCA_023014485.1. Taxonomy (NCBI): domain Eukaryota; kingdom Metazoa; phylum Arthropoda; class Malacostraca; order Isopoda; family Cirolanidae; genus Bathynomus; species Bathynomus jamesi. The sequence goes on from JAJOZX010001788.1 coordinate 24,918, forward strand.
TCACAGAAGATGTCAAACAACTTGGAAGTTTTTTCAATGAAGGAAGAAAGATCACACTGAAACTTGTCACCATGTTTCTTTTTTTGGATATCTATCAAAGCTACAAAATTACCAAAACTTTAATGAACTGTGAATGCAAATTTCAATTAGAAGCCCTAAGTTAAGTTCTAGTCAAAAGAGAATTTATTGCTGATCATTCTTATGATTTGCAAATCATTGAATCACATGATTATGTTAATAAAATTACTGTCACAAACAAATAAATGTTACTACAAAATTTACAAAAGTAGGACATATTTTAAATCTTTTTATAAGGGACTGAAAATTTGAATCTTACCTCAAAAATTCTTTGACTAGATCCTGAATCTTGCTGGTGACACTGGGGCGTGAAATTGGATAGACATTACACCAAATCCAGTGTTCAATCAGACTTAGTGCAACTGTATCAGTTTGTGTGGTTGTCCAGGTCTCTTCTGCCATTACAGGTTGGATGACATCTTTACCAAGAGGAAGTTTTCCATTGGGGAATGAGTCTGTGCTTGAAAGTCTGATCTCCATCAAGAATTTTAACTGTATCACTGCGTCTTAACATCCTACTATGCAGTATTTTTCAGCGATAAGGTTATCAAAATACATGTATTTATCAATTCTATAAATTCAACCTGAAAAGAAAAACAGGGCTGTGGAGTCTGAGTCAGTAAAAATGTACCGACTCCAACCTCAATATAAATTTTAATAAAATATGTTTTCGTGTGTGATATCACTGGCAGCTATGGTGGTTAAACCACTTAAATAATAAACACAATGTTTTCCATTTCAGACACTAATGCCATTAATTCATTTTTTCTTTTCAGATAATATTTTTTATTTTTAATGCTTATTTAATTTAGAGTTCTTTCTAAATTTCATAAGTTTTTAACTTTCAAGTCTAAAACCCCTTTCACAATGGCAAAGACACTTCCAACAAAGTCTGCAGTTTTTGAATATTTTACAATAACCACAGATGGGAAACATTTCGTGTGTGAGTGTATGATAGATGATGATGATGGTGAAAAATTATGTGAAGCAAAAATCAGTGGTTTTACTGGCTCTGATAAAAATGCACCAACCAGAGCATCAAATTTGAAAAGACATTTGCAGCATTTCCATCCCAAAATTTTAGAAGTTGTCATTGAGAAAGATAGTAATAAAAACCTTCCAACTACTTCAAAGTTAACAAAAGATCAGAAATCTACTGAATGACAAGCACCACTTACAAGATTCTTTACTACAGACAAAGTTACCGTAACAATGACCACAGAAAAGTTCAAGAAGCACATCATCGAACTGGTGGTAAAAAATGGTGTAGCCTTATCTTTATTTTCACAACCAGCCTTTCTAGGCCTAAATGGAGAAATGGCCAAGAAACTTGGAGTTTCTCTGGAAAGACAAAGTATCAGAAAAATTGTAGTTGAAGAAGCCACAAATAAAAAGGAAGAACTTCGAAGAACTCTTAAGGGATGCTTCATGTTTATTAAAATGGATATAGCCACATGTCATAGAGTTAACTATTTTGCCATCAATGCTAGATTTGTTGATGAAAACAATAAAATGGTAACTCGGACATTGGGAGTAAAGAACACCGAGGCGCATCATGACAGCAACTATCTTCAGAAGTTAGTGGAGGAAGCTTCACAAGACTTTGTAATTTAGAAAGAGCAGATTCTATGTATTGTCACAGATAATGCTTCAAACATGCTAAGCACGATAGAAAAGCTGAATAAAGTTGATGAAGAAAAAGTGTCTAATGAAGATGACATTCCTGAAACTGATTCTCAAACAGCACAAACAGAACAGAGCGATGAAATTTTAGGTGATATTGTTGAAGAAGCATCTAAGCTCTTTCTAATCCAACATATGCATTGTGTTGTACATACATTGCAGCTAGCAATAAGAGATGGATTGAAAGATCGCCATGCAGCTACTCTGATAGGCAAGTTGAGGCAAGCAGCCACTGCAGCCAGGACCTCTAAAATTGATGCTATTATCCAGAGATGTGCAGGAAAGGGAGCTATTTTGGACCAAGTGACACGCTGGGGGAGCACATATATGATGATTAAGTGTTTGCTTGATCTAAAACCCTTCCTAGAAGACATTGATAATCCCAATGTTTCACTAACTGAAATTCAATGGAGGGAGGTTACACAATTAGAAGCTCTGCTTGCTCACCCTTATACTGTCACCAAAAAGTTGCAAGCAGAGGATTTAACTCCTGGTACATTCCTATGGGAATGGAAAAATTTATTATTTTGTCTATCCCAAACTGGAGGATTAATTGCTGATGGAATTGTATCCTCAATGAAGAAAAGAGAGGGTCTACTACTGGAAAATGAGATCTTATTAGCTGCTGTCTACATAGATCCAATGAACCAAATTTTGTTGACTGAAGAACAAATTGCTAAAGCAAAAGAGGCCCTCTGCGAGGTTGCAGTTCGCATAAAAGGGCCATTACCTGAAAATCCTGAACCACAGGATGAAGATATGAGTAGTAAGTACCTCTCATCCTCTTCAAATGATGAATTAGACTTTCAAAAATATTTAGATAAAATTGAACGCTCAAAAGCAAAGCGTCGCCGCTTAAACGTGCATAGGCAACCTTTTGATGTTAAACTAATGAAATTTAAGCAAGATTTTTTTTGATGGCCTAAAAGAAGTGGAAAAATATGATCGCTCATCTAAACTGACAATACAAGAAGTCATCCCCGCATATCCAGAGATTTTAAGAGATAGAGCTATGATAGTAACAGCCATGCCACCCACTCAGGTCAGTGTGGAGAGACTGTTTTCCGCACTGAAAATAATTAAATCAGATTTAAGGGCTTCAATGAAAGAGGATCTGGCAGGAGCAATTCTGTTCCTAAGAACAAGTTATTCGTAAATTTTAGATTTTCACCCTTGGCCTTAGTTTAATAAATTTTGTAGGAATACTTTTATATTTTTGATTGCATTTAATGAAATTTTTTTTGTTATAGTCTTAAATTTTATTTTTTTTTGTTTTATGCTCAATAAATTTTTTTTCATAAATAAAAAAGCCATAATGGCATTGCTACAACCATTAGACTCAAACTTTGCAGGTTATGGGTTTAAAAAGTAGCTTGATGATTCATGTGGTGGTGATGAAATGCCTCTTGTGTAATTATCATCATAGCAGATTTAGAATTAATATACCTTCAGAGTCGGATAGACAGAAAATTGAGGAGTCAGTCAGTTTTTTATGTGCCAACTCCACAGCCCTGAAGAAAAACATAATTTCAAATAAAAAAAATATTTGGAGAAAAAGGGCTGGAAAATTTTTATTTTTTGAGCAAAAATGATGAAATATGGATTTTTTGATGCATTATTGAGCCTGCAGCCCTCTGCAAATGTTTTAATCTGCTTCAGAGATAAAAAATACGTTATAAATGGTTTTTAAATTGTCTTTCTATCATGTCCAGAACCTGAGATAGGTCACTGGCTTCAAATTTTGGTCTCACACACCTACGATTTGTATAAATTGGCTGGTAGCAGTCAGTTTTGTATGCAACCACCCAAAATTGGTTTTAATTTAATCCTGGACAAAAGACGATTATCTAGACCAGTGGTTCCGCAACCCAAATGAGGGTTGCGAAGGTGTTCCTGAGGGTTGCTTTGAAAACCTTCTGTATTCAAAATTTTGGACCCAACTTAAGGATAAGCCAATTCTGACTCAGGAGGCTGAAAAAGCTCTTCTCCCTTTTCCAACAATATATCTTTGTGAACAAGGATTTTCAGGTCTTGTTGCAATCAAGACTAAAGCAAGGAACCACGTGGATCCTCAGCATGACTTGCGTTGTGCTCTGTCCATCAACATAAAACCAAACTTAGAGGAGCTTACACACAAAATGAAGCAGTATCATAGTAGCCACTGAGAGAATCTTTGATTGTGTAATAGTCTCATTTTCATGTAAATTTGTTTTTCATTTTGTCCAATTAAAAACTCTGAAATTCATTGTGTGTTGGTAATTAATTCAATCAAACTATATGAATATAAACACAATGTATCAAAATGATTGGTCATTAACACTGCATGTACCAGCATTTAGGGGGGGTTGCCAGACCAGGACAATATTTTATTCAGGGTTGCCACCATAAAAGTTTGGGAACCACTGATCTAGACCCTCTCAATTTTGATCATGGCACTTGATTTTTTCACTCCATCCTAGTCTCGGGGTCTCCAGGCATGTAACCCCCACTTTTCTTATTGAACCTTCATATTGCAGTTCATGGATTTAGCACTTTGCAGGGTCTCCGTGGAATGAAGTACCTGCATTTGGTGAGGGGCAACTGTATTTGAAAAAAAATAATGTACAATAAATCTACTGAAGTCTTCATCAAATATGATATTTTAACTAAAACATAATTTGGCTTTAAAGGTGGACATACAATGGAAGATATCATGAACGTGCTACAGTATACTCTCTACTTATCCACACAGGTCCATTCCTAGAGGTGTGTGAATAGTTGAAATATGGGGATACTTTATGTTCACTTAGAGAAAAAATATAAATATAAAAAATATATAGTATAAAGTACAATATACAGTAGTACATAAATAAAAACAATTATATAATTATAGAAAAATTACCTGTATATGATGGATGTCATACAGCCAATTTTGTGTGGTTAGTTGATGTGTGATGTCATAGTTGTGCAGATAGTTAACATGCAGATATTTGAGAGTCAACTGTATTGGAAAATGTGTATCAGAACTTAAATAGCAAAAAACACACTGCCTTGATCTTCCTTGACCTGTCGAAAGCATTCACTTCACATTTGCATGAAATCTTATTGAATAAACTTCACATGTACAGAATAAGAGGAAATATCCTTGATTGGTTTAAATCATGCCTGTCAAATCATCATCAGTACATCAGATTAAAAGATGCCTAATTTATCGAGAAGGCAATGCTAACTAGTGGTCCCACAAGGATCTATTCTTGGCCCATTACTATTTCTAATTCATGTCAACAATTTTCTTCTCAACTACATTAACCCATTAGTGCATAAAATTTAAATTTGCAAATATGGTATCCCCCAACCTGTATAAGGGTTCCATTCCTGAAAAAGCTCATGCAGCATGAAATCGTGCATGTCGGAACTATCTCCCTAAAATATAAACGGGTTTAGGGGAATAAAAGTTTAAAAAAATCATGTATAAAGTAATTTTTACCTGAATAAAAGCTGTTAAATCATTGTACAATAAATGTATAATATTGCATGTAAAATAATATAAACAAGTATAAATAGTAACTCGTAACAAAACAAATTTCAGAAACATCACAATAAAAATGTAATAATCCAGAGGAGCACAAGAAAGACAACTTAATATAAACTATCTGGCCATACCAGGCATGTAGCTGCTATCTGCAAATGCTGAAGTATCATACGCATATCATATTGTACATGTAAGCATCATACTTATCATACACGTAAGTATTGTATATCTGATGTGAAAGTATTGTATCATACATATCATACTGCCTACATGAAAAAGTGTAATGTCATTTTTTAGTATTTGCCACAATTTTTAAAAATTTGTGCTGATCTATCTTTGAATCTTAGCTCATATAGATTGAAAAAAAGGGTAGTGAAATGTCCTCATCCTATATCTGAATTCATGCAGGTTGGGGGATCACTGTACTTGCTGATTTTTCTATATTGTCAAAGAAACCTCAGTAGAAGTGTGTGTATTTAATTTTGAACATTGTCTGATTTTTTGGACACTATGCATAAATGGGTTAAATTGTTTAAAATATGCAGATACCACACTTCCCATCATAACTCAGACTTTCTGATAAGTGAAACGAACAGTCGGTTAGAAAATGTATATAAATGGGTGTGTGCTAATAAACTTTTATTGAATCTGACAGTTATCTTACATGATTATTACCATGAAATATATGAATAACAACTGTCAAATAAAAATTGGGAATACTACTATTGCAAGGTTGAATGAGGTTAAAGTATTTGGCATTAATTTAGGTGGAAAAACAATTTTAAAAAGTCATGTACAAAATATCAAGATTTCTCTTCATATTTAAACTGAAAATGACTCTTCCTCAAAACGCACTCTCTTCCTTATATTATTCCTTCCTTCATCCATCCACCCATATTTATTATATTGCATTACAACATGGGGGTAGCTTAAATATCTAAAACATCTTTCATAAGTAATTCATAAAAAATGTCTGAACTCTCTCAAATAATGATGATAGTCACATTTCCTCAATGTTTAAAGAGCTAAATGTTTTAAAACTAAATGACCTACAAATTCAATGTTACTGACAAAATGTTCAAAGTTATCACTAAAAATCAACATACATCACCCATTCAAGAGTGAAGTAAAGTGTAGAAAAGGAGTGGAGAAATATTAAATAATAAGTACATTAAGTATGTTCTGTGCAGGAAAATGTACTCATTCTGAAGTTTAAGATTACTGTCCTGGGTCTCCACCCATTCACCATATACCAGCTCCAAAGTTTAACTGTCATTTCTTAAATATAATTTAGCCTTATAATCCTGTACATAGGTTTTACAATAAGCCCCTATTCAAACAAATAAACAGACAGCTTTTATTCAGAAAAACATACTACTTGCATAAAGTTTTACAATTTTTCAGTATTTTTTCTGTATAATTTAGATATCTGATATGACATTAATATATTTACAGTATTCTCATCTGAATATGCCATTGGAAGCATGAAAGTTTTTTAGGCAAAATTAATGAAATTTAGTTTATTACGTAAGGGAAGTGAAAATTGCAAGTAATAGTAATAACAAATGTATCAGTAATAATAATACAGATGAATTTCAATAATCCAGTACCATTCAGGCCAAGCAGTTGCTGGATTACAGTATATTTCAGGTTTTTGAATATATACATGAGGTAGAGTCAAAAAATTCATAAATGTTTTGCTTGTCAGCCATACCTATCATCATGGTACATTTTACAGCACACCACCTTTGAAGTAGTTCCCTTCCACTGTCACACATTTCTGCCAGTGGCTGTACCACTGCTGGAAGCACTCCTGCAGGCCTTTTCCTGTGACCTTAAGTACCACCATTGTAGCCTCTTTCACCTCATTTGCTGACTGGAACCTGCACCCTTTCAAGAGGGCTTTCATTCTTGGGAACAGGTACCATAGTAGTCAGCAGGGGTAAGATCCAGATAGTAGGAAGGTTGTGGAACCACAGTGATGGCATTCTTGGTCAGATACTCCTGTACCAAAAGAGACTGATGAGTTGGTGCATTGTCATGGTAGAGCAGCCAGTTTCCAGATTCCCCAAAATGTGAGTATTTATGGCAGATAGCTTCTCACAGATAATGAAGGATATCTCTGTACATGGCCTGGTTGATGTTACATCCTTCTGGTATGAACTACTGGTGAATGACACCCTGGATATTGAAGGACATCTCCAGTATCACCTTCCCCTTTGAGCAGTCTACATGAAACATCTGCTTTTTGGGTGATGGTGACTTCCAATATGAGGCTTGATGTTTGGATTGTGGATCAAAAAGGTAGCACCATGTTTCATCACTTGTGGTAACCCTGTTCAGAATACCTGGATCACTATCAACTCTGTCAATCATGTCCCTGCTTATGAGGGATCGTTCTTCACACTGATGCTCTGAGAGATTTTGTGGGACAATGTGGCCACACACACAATGCATGTTCTACAGAAGCTAAGGCTAACAAAGACCCTAAGATCCACTCTAAGGTTAGCCCAAGAGAAAGAAGAGAGTAGGGGGTTAAAAGAAAGAATAAGGGGTTAAGTAAGTAGCAAAACCTATTATTCATGGGTTAACATTCATTCAGAAAAAGAGAGAGAGAGAGTTACAAGGAGTTACAAGGAAAAGAAGTACCTCAAAAGGCCTTGCGGCCCATACCGAGGAGGTACCAATGGCAACGGGTGCCAGGGAAAATTTTGTACACACTCAAATAGTGTGCAAGATTTGGTCTAACCTTTTCTTGAACTGATCCACAGAGGAACTGTTCACAACTTCCGAAGGTAACCTGTTCCATGTGTCACAGATCTTATACGTAAAGTAATTCCCACACACACTAGTCCTAAACCGTTTCAAATCCAACTTCCAACCATTCTTGCGAGTTGGGTTATCATTTAAACTAAACATATTTCTAAAATCGACATCGTTCAACCCGCGTAAGAGCTTGAAAACGTCGATCAGTTGACCGCGCAGCCTCCGAGTTTCAAGCGAAAACAAGTTCAGGGTGCGTAACTGTCGATTGTAGCCCATATGCCTAACGGAAGGGATTAACTTTGTGGCCCTCGCCTGCACTCTCAATATCTTTCCTGAGGGTGGGCGACCAGAACTGGACAGCATACTCCAGGTGCAGCTGAACAAGGGAATTGTACAGTGAGAGCACACAATCTCCTTGTTCTGAAACTGAAATTGCCTCCTGATATAGCCCAATAGTTTCTGGGCTTTCTTTTCCACCTCTACACACTGCTTCGTAAACTTAAGGTCACTGCTAATTAGCACACCCAAGTCCTTTTCTAAATCAGTCACAGAGAGAGAGAGAGAGAGAGAGAGAGAGAGAGAGACATCATCATCCACCAGCCACTGCCAACAAGTCATAAAAATAGTCAGAGAATAGGAAAGGGGTGAAAGATGAAAAGTAGTAAAATAAGAATGCTTACAAACCATGCAAACACAGTCTTAACTCACACTGTCATACCATGCAAACTACAGACATGCAAGTAGAGAAGATAAGAAAAGAAGAAAAAAAAAGTAGGAAGAGTATAACAAAAAGTGGGTTAGTTTACGCTATGAGCTACATCTAAGTTTGTGTTAGTCTAATTTTTTTTAATATAATTTTATTGCTGGCATTAACTATCAACAGACTCAAACCTCGACCATTACCCCTAAGAGCTTCCTGTTGCTAATTGTTTTATTATTTTAAATGACGTTAATATTTCTTAAATAGAACACTGGTAGCGTTCACGATGGATGCGGGAAGATTATTCCATTTATCAAATACAGTCGACCCTCGACTTGTGTAATTAATCCGTTCCGAGATGAGTTACTTAACTTGAAAATGACGTAAGTCGAACCCCAAAATACATGTAAATCGGGTAATCTGTTCCAGGACCCCAAAAAAGTATTGAAAATAATAAAAAAATTAAATTTTTTTATAAAAACAGTGTACATAAACAGAATTATAATGGTAATTAATAATTATTATTAAGAAATCAGAAAAAAATTATAGCATGTTATTTTGTCAATGTTTCAACTTCACACAGGCACTTTTTTATCTTAGATTATTTAATAATCCTTAATAATTTAACATTTATTAATTTGCCAAATTATTAATCACTTCATACAGTATCACTTTATATAATGCACAGTAAAATAACAATGAAATAATGTGAAATACCCAGCATCCTGCCAGTGAGTGGTCACGCACTGTGTTTGTGATTACGCAGCTATTACGCAACACAAAATAATTACGTGAGATGAATCAATTACAGTCAATGGGGGGTTTCTCGTAACTTGAAATTACGTAAGATGGTGACAACGTAAGTCGAGGGTCGACTGTACTTTAAATGTAAAAAAAGTTTTTAGTGATGTTAGTAATGAAATGTCTGCCATGTAATTTAAATCTGTTATTAAGAGTATTGCTATTATTGAAAAGGAACAATTTGTCAAAATTTATGGTACATTATTGATTTTATTAACAATTTTGAAAACTTCAATAAGCTTCCCCCATTAATCTCCTAGTTTCGAGTGAATGCAAGTCTAACTCTTTAATCCTATCTTTGATGAAAAGAAGCATGAAGGAAAGGAAACAGAATGGTGCTCAAACGCTTTTGTCTAATGACATCTTCAGGATCCACTCTAAGGTTAGCCCAAGAGAAAGAAGAGAGTAGGAGGTTAAAAGAAAGAATAAGGGGTAGTGCATAGTGATGGAATCAGTTTTGTGGCGTGTTGCTGGACCCTTTCCAACCTATTAATATCCTCACGCAAATATGGGCACCAAAACTGAATGGCATATTTTAGGTTAAGTGAGGCCTGACTAGGGACTTGTAAAGGGGGAATATAATATTTTTTTATTTAAAATTGAAATTGTTCTATGAAGCCTAACATCTTAACTTTTGTGCAAGACTCCAGGCACTGGTTCCTAACTTTTAAATCCTTAGATACATGTATGCCTAAATTTACTTCATCAATGCTTGCTAACTCTATCATCCATCATGTACATGTAATTGTTACAAGAACCTATATGCAAAAGTTTACATTTGTCTACGTTAAGTTGCATCTGCCACTTCTCTGTCCACTCCATAATCCTATTTACATTGTCTTGGAGCCTATTTCTATCATCCACATTAAGAACTTTACTGCCTATTTTAGTATGGTATCATCCGCGAATTTTGACACACTACTGGTCAAGCCTATATCTATGTTGTTAATGTAGATTACAAATAGCAATGAGCCTAACACTGAACCCGAGGGACACCGCTACCTACATCCAACCACCCCAATTTGCTACCATTAACAATGACCCTCTGTTTCTTGGCACAAAGCCATTCCTCTAACTAGTTAGCTACTTGACTGTGTATACCATGTGCTTTAACCCTTTCGCTGCATCCCATTCTGATACGCCCTGTGCGTGCCACGCTAATACCCCAGAACGAAAGCTGTGCATATAAATGCGCCAGAAAATAAACTTGAATTATTTTTTTGCTTCGTCTTTTGTTTACCTTTAAAATAGGTTTTCTATCAATAATATTTTCAATTTTTCATGGGTAACAAAAAAATAAACGTTAAAATGAAATAAAATAGAGATATTATCTTTATTTAGTTAACTAAATGTTAAATGCTGTGTGATAAATTTGGAAACATGGTTCGGCGCATAACTTTGGGGTATCGGGGCATGTCTCGCATTGAAAACGTACTCGTTTTTCTATCCCATGGGCATAACATACCCTGCATCTCTTTGTTGGTCTTGGGGTACGTTCAGAATTTGATGTAATTTTCTTGGTAAAATGTTTTCCAACTAGTCTTGGAACTACTGATTTCTTCAAGTTAGGTTCATCTGCAGATGTCAGTCCTTTTATAATCTCATGGCAAAAGTCTAGAAAGGGAACTTTTCCCTTTTTTATGAGATTATAAATTCCACAAGCATCTAGTACTCAGACCTGAATCAAATGCATTGCCAGCTTCTTATACCATTTTAGAGACTTTCTTGGGACAGAGTAATAATGCAGTATTTGGTCTGTTTGGTCTACATATCCCATATGTTTGTTATATTCATGTACGCAAGCTGGAATGGTTTTTTTCGACTCGACCTTCCTTTGACCTACGTGTTACTGTCACATCACTGTTCGAATGGTAATTGGAGAGCATGCAAACTCTTCTCTTGTATGAAACACAAGGGAAAGCGGTTCAGGAGTCTCAAAGGCAAGTTTTTTTCCTTTTGCCACATTCATAGTTTTCATAGCATGGCATAAGCCCTTACGATTACTTCTAACAGTCCCTGCGGCACCAGTTTTATTATCACTAAGCTATTTGTATAGTTTTGGTGATGTATAGAAGTTATCAGTGAAGATGTTGTGACCTTTTCCTAAATATTTTTCCATCATACTTACTACAATACTTTGTCTTAGAAAAATCAGCAACAGTTTCCATGGTCCCAGTATATATTTTATATTTCAAAGTAACATAATTTTCATCCACAAGTTTGAAAATTTTTATCCCAAAACGTGATCTTTTTGTTTTTATGTATTGCTGGAAACTGAGTCTGCCCTTCCACAGCAACAAAGATTCATCCAAACTTAGATTCTGAGAAGTTGAATATTTTGATTCAAGAGCAGATGTCATCAACTCAATAAAGTCATGCAATTTCACCATCTTCCCCCCTCTTTCCTTCAACATCTCATCTGCATTGTCAGCAAAATGCAAAAAAGAAAGAATGTTGGTAAATCTGTCTCTTTTCATGATTGCTGTAAATACTGGAGTAGCATAAAAACTGTCAGTTGACCAATACATACCTATCTTGGGTTTTTGTATAATACCCATGAGAAGTAAAAGCCCTATAAATTGCTTCATTTCTGTAAACGTAGTTGGGACCCATGCACTATACTGAGATGTTGATTTCAGATTAGGTGTAGCAGCCAGAAATTGAGTTGCATATTTGTTTGTTTCTGTAACCATTAGCTCAATTACTACTTTGGGAAAAACTTCATAAAAAACATCATACATCTATGAGTTTGACCATTGAAGAGCACTTTATTTTCACCAGTAAACTGCCACCCACCTCTGGTACAGCCTATATTTTCACCAATTTCCTGCCATTCAAAATTCTCGCTCGGTTTTGTTGCTTTAGGCAGATCTCTCTCCAAAAGTACCACATTTTCTTCATCATCATCACTACTTGATGTGTTTTGTATAATATTCCGTACATTATCTTGCGCCCAGTCATCCTCACTTTCACATTCTATATCACTTTCAGAATACATTGAGATATTCGTTTATATCATTCTCATCTAGAGAGGATTTTTTACACTTATTACTGCTTGTGGATGCCATGCTGAACTGATTGGGGGAGTCTATTTCACTCCCCCCTCTGGTGAGCTGAGAGTCAGAAAATAAAAAAAAGATGCCAAATACCACCATATTGATGTCTAATATTAGTCAGGGAACTAACTACGTTGTTCTAATAGGAATGAGGGGGTTCATAGACTGTTTAGTAAACATGGAAAACAATGTTTACCATGCATCCTGAGAGAAGATTTTTAATGGTAAACATAGTTTACCATGCGTCCTGAGTCAGGCTTTTTTATGGTAAACATAGTTTACCACACGCACTGAAAGGGTTAATCTTCTATGTGGAACTGTATTGAATGCTTTTTAAAGTCTAAATAAATAACGTCAGTCACTCTATGCCTATCATATTCGCGCACTATTTCATTATAAAACTCTTAACAAATTAGTTAAACAAGATATATAGCATTGAAACCCATGCTGACTACTATTAATCAAATCACGACTCTCTAAGTGATCAAAGATACAATCCCTAAAGCTACAGATACCAAAAGTTTACTGACAATTGCTGTTAAGCTAATAATCCTGTAATTGCTAGCTACTGTGCGGTTGCCTTTTTTAAAAATGGGCGTAGCATTAGCTAATTTGAAGTCTTCAGGAATAGTCCCTGCTTCCAGTGACTTATTAAAAATTTTTGTTAAGGGGCTGACAATGTCTTTCAAATCTTTCAAATGTCTAGGATAAAGCGCATCAGGTCCTGGAGCCTTGCTAACTTTTAGCTTATCAATATAATGCACAATCTCACCCTCATAAACAGTTATTTCATTCAAAATAGTCTTGCTACTAAATGGAATATCATCATCCACGTCAGGGACATTATTTATGTTTTCTACAGTAAAAACTGTTGCAAAAAAGTTGTTAAAAATACCTGCCATCACCTGAGCATCAGAAGCCAAAAAACCTTTTTGGATTATGTTTACTATCCACAGCTACAAGTACAGTAAGGTTGCCTCCAATGTGAGGCTTGTGTCAAGTCAAGATCACACATTTGCCAAATTCGTGTTTGGTGAACTTAAATAAAGTATGGGGAAAATAGGGTTAGGTTAACCTATGCAAGAAAATCACATTTGGCAAACTTAATAGTCTATGAGGAAAATAGTATTATATTGAGATAAAGTTCGCGTTCAAGGAAAATGATACACAAATGTAGTTTCAAAGTATATTAAACATTAGGCCTGAAATAAACATTAAAATCAAACATACTGTAAACAGGTAAACACAAACACTAAAGTAAACAAAACTTAGTGAACAAAAACTTGAATTGAAAAAAAATTATTAAACAGAAGGAACTCTCATTCAGAATCAGAGCTCTCATCTAGTGGAATTTCTGAGATGCAAGCAGGAGTACACATCTTTTGTAGAGGTGTTTGTTTGGAAGTTGAGGGTTGTAGGTCATTAGATTGTCAGCTGTTGCCATTATCAGGAAGTCTGTAATTTTAGCCTGCTTGGCTTTCCTTTGGTGGTCCTTGAGCAGTTCTTTGTAGCAGGATAAACTAGCCTCCAGTTGGCCTTTGACTTTCAATGATCTGTTCATAATAGGATCAACATCCATAATAAATTGACTAAATTCATCGGCTTTCTTCATGATGTCTGTGAGAACTGCTTCTGTAGCTTCGTCATCATTTGATTTGCTGTTGCTGCTGCCTATCATAGCTTGAAGGTCTTCATTGGTTGGTTCTGTTTGATGGAATTGCAACAACTCCTCGACTTCTTCTAGCTGCATATCATCTAATCTTTCTCCTCCAATTTGCCTAGAGATTGCAACAATTTCTTTTATTGACCCATCAATAGTAGGGAAGCCAATGAAGTTAACTGCTTTGGACCATAAGTTATGCCAGCAGGCATTGTGTTGATTGTGTGACTTGGTCCCATGCAATCTTGATGATATTCAAGCAATGCGCAATGTTGTATGCCTTCCAGAAAGCCCTTAAGTCAGGATGCATGCCATTATCAATGGCTTCAATTGCACGCTGATGCACATTACAATGATAATAGGCCTTGAATGTTTCAATGATTCCTTGGTCCATCAGCTGGATGATGGAGGTTGTGTTGGGTGGAAGAAACATCACCTCAATGTTAGGGTTGGCTATATTAATGGAATGGGCTGGGCAGTTATTGATAAGCAGTAAGGCTTTAAAATATAAATTCTTACTTTTTATAAATCTTTCTACTTCTGGGGCAAAATAATTGTTAACCCAGTCATCAAAAATTATTTTAGTGACCCATGCTTTCTGGTTGAATTTCCATATTACTGGCAGATGAATCATGTTCTTACCACTTAATGCGCGAGGACACTGATCTGAAAACTAGCAATGGCTTGCATTTTAAATCACCAAAGGCATTACCACAAAACAGTGAAGTGAGGTGATCTTTGAAAGCCTTAAAACCTGAAGCTACTTCTTGTTCTTTAGTAATGTAAGTGCAGTTGCAAAGTTTCTTGTAGAATAAGCCAGTTTCATCAGCATTAAAAACCTGCTCTGGCAAATATCCTTTGCTTTCGGTGTAACTGGTGAGCTTAGGTTTAAATGCTTCAGTTTCAACCGTATCTGCAAATGCAGCTGCTTCTGTAGGTTTAACATTTTGAAGATTGTATCATCTGATGAAATTATTTAACAAACCTTTACTGGCAGTAAAAGCATCAGAATTACTGGCTACATGTTCATAAAGGCTCAGAGCTGGTCCAGTGGTCCATCAACGTAGATTCCTTTATTCTGGGCACATTCACTTCTCCAAACATTTAAAAGTTTTTCCACTTTTTCTATGTGCAGATCGCGCCTAGGTACATGTGCAGCTTTAAGTGATATAGCACCTGATTGTTTGACACACACTAATTTTCTGCTCACTTTTACACATGGTACAAATAGTTTATTCATTGATGCCTTAATCCTGCCTACAACTGACACACTCAAACCACATTGTAGTTTATCTAGCAATTCTATTTTATTGGCAAATGTGAGCACTTTACAAGATATTTTAGGTTTGGAATTACTGCTAGAACTAGTATATTTAGGAGCCATATTCTGTAAAAAACATAAAAAAACATTAATACAATACACATTACACCATACTACAATATATATCATAGCATAGGACGTATGCATAAACAAGTGTAAGCACAACACCGCGATGTTCACTGCACCAGTTGCAGGGCTAGACTGAGCGCATTGGGGCATTCACATTGTTACTCGTGTTATTCCAAATCTCATTTGTGTTGGATGAAGAGTGTCACAGGTACCAATGCTGCATTAACACACATTCAACCTTACTGTATCTTAAAATTACGCTTAGCATTCCTAACATCTTTTAACCTGACATCTAAGCTCAATATATCTATTAAAGTTAGCTACTGTGCCATTGCACTTAAGTCTATATGCTCTGTTATGCTCATTTATGAACTTGCCTATTTCCCTAGTCCACCACTTGGGCCTACCATGATTACTAGCATGCTTGGGCCTACGTGGAATAAACTCCCTTTTGATATTCAAAAAACTTTGTTTAAACACTCCCAATGAAAATTTCTGTCATTACCCATAAATAAATTATCCTAGTCCACTACTATCATCCTATCCACAAAACTATCAAAATTAGCCTTATGAAAATCAGGGACTTCTATTACATTACTATCCTTACTGTTTTCTGTCAGTAGCTTAAACCTAATAATTTGGTGATCACTACATCCCAAACTCTCACCTACTTTGAAATCTTTGACTATATTTTTGTCATTTGTCGTCATCACATCTAAAATATTGTCACCACGCATTCATTTGGTAACCATCTGTCGTAAAAAATTATCTTCCATGAACTCAATCAATCTCAAACCCTCATCATTACAAGTAAAACTTTCATAATTAATGTTAGGGCAGTTAAAGTCTCTGACAACTATACTATCATGATTGTTAATAGTTACTAAGAAGTGTGTAAAATCTAGTATTAGTATTGAAGGGTTGAATGGGAGGCCTATAAACAACAATGAAATTAAAGCTAATACTACGTGCCCTAACTTCAATGCATATCACATTATTTGCTGCTGGAAAATCTATCTTAACCTTGATAGCCTTAAGGGAGTTACAAGTGTACAACAAAATGCTACCACCAGTCGTATGTAACATGTCATTAGTAAAAAGTTTAAAACTTGCTATATGAAGTTCCCCCAACAAGTCCTGAGTTACAGTATTTAACCACATTTTGGTTATAGCAACTATATCGTAGTTCCAGGAATGAATTATCGCCTTGAATTCATTCAATTTATTTCTAATACTATGTGCATTACAATAAAAAATGTTTAAATTATTTTTTACCATGGATCAGCATTTTAAACTATTTATCACATCAGGCCAGTGTTTCCTGGACCCACAATGTTTAAGGAGGGCTTTGACCTATACAGCTTTTCAATGTTTTCATTGATTAACTTACCTAGCCTAGCATTCACTATTTCATTGAAATGCACCCCCACCTTTTATAAAAAGGCTAGGATCACTAAATTCTGACCACAGCTTTATGAAGGGTACATTTTCCTGAGCACAAATCTCTTCTAGTTTAGTGTTCAAAAATATTGTTTTTGTCATAATCATAAAATTTAAACTGTGCCTATGGTTAATATCTAGAACTAAAGACCTACCAGTATCTGACCTTACCTTCAGAGACTTAATTAACCCCCTGTATCTCTCCAAAAGGTCAGGCACTCTCGTATTGGGCCTATATGAATCATTGCCCCCCTTACCATTGTCACCAACATCAAGTGACAGGAGGCAACATCAATCCTATCTACTTCGTCTCTAAGTCTATCAACCCTGGTCCCTGGTAGATAGACCCTTCTCCTCTTGGTTGGATTCTGTTCAATGAACTCCTTATCCATATGACGCACCAAGGAGTCCCCAATTAAAATTGTTTCCCCCCTCATTCACATCCCTATCCAACTGGACAAAAGGGTTCAAAACCTCATTAGAGGGGGGATTCCTATCACCTAACATATGTGACCTAGCTCCACCCTTAACTACTAAAATCTCTCCCAATCTACTAATCTTGGACCAACCTTAACCCCTTCCTCAACTCTATCTAACCTTCCCGATAAGCTACCTATACTAGAAACTAGGTTCCTAACCTCACCCTATAACTTACTAACATCTTCAACATTAGTATAAGTTCAGCTTTCGTCAGCTGTAAGCCTACCCCTCCCCTCATCAAGTGTTGCAAGTCTTTCTGTCACCTCACGTACACTACGTTTTAAATCAACTATCTCTTCACTTAACTCACAAAAGAAAGAAACCAATCTCTTGGTAATCGCCATAGGACTGCCATTGTAATCTTTAAAATCAGTATACCACTGATTAACCCCCACACCAGCACACAACACTTTCTGTGATGGCATCATGCAAGTTAAGATAGTTAATATTTATAACCATCACAAGTTCAAATTAAATTAAGCCAGCATGCTATGAAAACTTCTAAATCACTGAAAACAACTAATATTCAATTACTTAACTATAACAATGTGAATATAAACGTAAGTACAGTGGAGTTCCGAAGTTCGTGATTAATTGGGACCGCCAAAATCATCTCTAACTTCGAAATCATGAACATCAGAATCCATTTTCCATTAATTTATGCTAATGCGTTCCAGAGCTTAGAAAAATTGATACCAATCTAAGAAAAAACAAAAATATTACAATTATGTACAGTACTACTAAACTAACAGAGAATAAAAAATAAAAGAATAAAAACTCACCATGTATTAATTTTGAAGTTGCAGTAATACAGTAGTTAATGGTTGAAGTGGGTTACTGAGAAGTTGAGGCTTTGGATGATGACACTGTAGAGGTGGATGGTGATCAGCTGGCTGGTTTAAAGAACTTGTCTATTGTAGTTTGCTTTGCCGCACGTTCGAGTTCTTTCATTTTCATCTCCTAGGGAAGAGTGCTTGATAGGATTCCATTGTAAACTTTAAAAGCTCTGTCTTGTAGTGGATCTTTATCAGTGATCTTCTTAATGAGGTCTTTGTAATAAAACAATTGTTTAAGATCATTCCTGTAAGATCTTTTGGCTCATCTTCAGTTGTTTAACCAGGGTCCAAATCTTCTGAAACGGCTTCGTCATCAAAGTTTAAAATGTCATCTTCAGTCATAACTTCACTGTGTGATTCTAAAAGGTCATCTATCATGTCAGAGGAAAGTTCGAAGCCAAGGTTACCTCCACCTTCTACAATTTCTGCTTTTAATTTCTCTGGAGAGAGATCATTAGGAAAGCCTTCAAAATCTGGAACTGGATGATTTGGCCATAGGTTATTCCATGCTGCCCACAGTGATTTTTCACTAACTTTCTCCCAAGCTGCAGCAATGTTTGTCATGGCATTTTTTACATTGTACAGTCGCCAAAATTGAGAAAGTGTAGGAATGTTTTCCCCTTCACCATCTGTCGCATGGAAGCATTCCTCAAATGCGAGTTTGTGATATCTTTTAAAGTTCGCAATAACCTGCTGATCCATAGGTTAAAGTATTGGCGTAGTGTTTGCGGGCAGAAACTTGATGTTATGAAGTCACTTAGGGAATCTAACAAAGGTGAGTGTACTGGTGCATTGTCTATAAGCAGCAGCGCTTTTTTAGCCAGGTTTTTCTTTTTTAATTAGGCCTCCATGGCTGGCTGAAAATAGCAAATGAACCAATCATCAAAAATATCCCTCGTAACCCAGGCTTTACGACTGCTTTTCCAAATGACAGGCAAACAAGATTTTACAACATTCTTGAATGCTCTCGGATTTTCCAAATGATAGACTGAGTGGCCTCATTTTGAAATCCCCAGATGCGTTTGATCCAACCAACAAAGTTAATCTGTCCTTGGAAGCTTTATGACCAGGCAACTTGGCTTCTGCTTGGGTAATGTAAGTTGTTTTAGGCATTCGTTTCCAGAATAAACCTGTCTCATCAAAATTAAAAACTTGTTCAGGCTTGTAGTCACTTAAAATTTCATCAAATTCTGCTTTATACTTTTCTGCGCTTTCTATATCCACTGAAGCTGCTTCGCCATGCCTCACTACACATTTGATTCCAGTTCTATTCAAAAATCTATTGAACCAGCCTTTACTAGCAGTGAATTCAAGCTGACATTCTGGATCTTGTTCTTTCAACTTTTGAAAGAAAACTAGAGCTTTCTCTCTTATGAGAGTGGAAGAAATAGAATCGCCCACTTTTTCCTTTTCACGCACCCATATCACAAGATGTTTTTCCATTTTTATAAGAACATCATCACAAATTTTTTAACTTTTAACTGATCCTGATGTAGCTTTAGCTGCTTGTTTATATTTTTCTTTGCTTTTCAAAATTGAGTCCACAGTCAACCATGATAAACTAAGCATTTTTGATATTTCACTAGTTTTTAAACCTTTCTCACATTCAGAAATAATCTTTAGTTTAGTCTCCAAATCAGTGACATTTTTGGTTTTTATTACTACAGTGTGGGCCGTAAGTTTCCATACATAGGAAAAATTAAACGTTTGTTTTTATGTTTCAGATACCCTAAGAATATGCGTTTGACGTAAGATCTTGTTTACTGATGAAGCAAATTTTTACGTCAATGGAGAGGTTAATCGGCAAAACATACGTTATTGGAGTAATGCTAACCCTAACTGGCTGAGTCCGACGAAGATGCAAGGTGCCGGTAAAGTGATGGTGTGGGCCGGGATATGGGGTGACAGAATTATTGGACCAATTTTTGACAGTGGAAATCTTAATGCCGAAAGGTATCTTAACATGTTGCAAGAAGAGATTTTCCCATCCCTGCTAAATGAGGAAGGTAACTTCCCAGTTTACTTCCAGCAAGATGGAGCTCCACCTCATTATGGTCTTCACGTGCGTCGGTATTTGGATCAGCAGTTTCCGGATGCTTGGATTGGTCGGCGTGGTCCTGTGGAGTGGCCTCCCAGATCCCCAGATCTCACCCCCCTTGATTTCTATCTTTGGGGGCACTTGAAGGCCATGGTGTATCAGGAAAAGATACGAGACATAAATCATCTAAACTTTCTAAAGGAATGTATCACCAACGCCATTACAAGCATAATGTCAACTGTGCTAATGCGTGTTCATCAACAGTGGGGAACACGTGTTGAAATGTGTTTTCAAAACAATGGCAACCATGTAGAGCATATTATATAAATAAAAATGGTTGTCCATAAAAAAATGTTTATTTTTCCTATGTATGGAAACTTACGGCCCACCCTGTAGATTATTATTACTAGGTTATTTTTTCAAACGATATCTGAAAAATACAGGATAAAATTAAAGCAGATTTAAATCAAACTAAATATGTTGCTAATAAACAATAATAATAATAATACAGAAAATCAAAATCACGAATATGTGGATTTTTGGTATAAAAAAGGGTGATCACGACTGTGTGGAATCACGAAGTTTGATTCTCTCGAACTTCGGAACCCCACTGTATATAAAATTCAGAAATTTCCAACAGTAAATTTATCGGCAATATCCAAAAGTAGAAACAATATCAGAGAACTCAGGGAATGCATCCACTCAGTAAGGAGTGTGGCTGATGAATGAGTGAGCCAGCTGTTAAGGTCATCATGCAGAATTTGATGGCATGTCATGTGTGACACCAATGATTTTTGTGACTTCGTCAATAATTTGTCTACAGTCCTGTTGGATGATCTTGCAAACACAGGCAATGGTTTCTTCATTATGAGCTACTGCTCATCCTCCACCTGTACTTGAAATGCCTAAACCATTTGTACACCACTCTGACAGTGCCTTGTCCCTATAGGCTTCTCTGATCATGTAAGTTTGTGAGAATGTCTTGCCCAGTCATACACAAAACTTAATGTTTGCTCACTCCTCAAATTGTGACATCCTGGAGTGCTGAGTTCTGAAAATAATAAAATTTGCCAAATTGAATAGACAGTAGTGCCTTCCACACTTTCTGCAAGCTGAGTGAGTGCACCTGCTAGTTCAAGTCTCTGCCCACACCTTCCCTAATTATCCTTATGTGCGCAGACATGAAGATTCTCACAAATACCAAGTCATTTGGCAGATGTTAAAAAAGTTCACGAACATTTTGACTCTACTCTTATATCAAGGGTTGATCATATAGGTTATAGGTCCTACATGTGTATTCTGGAAAACTGTTTCATTGCTAAAATTTATTACTGAAGATATTTAACTTACCACTTGTTTCAAAATATTGTGTATACAAAATACAGTTGTAATATCTATGCTTAATGAAATGGTTAGTGTACAGTGCTTTCTTTTAGCACCACTACACTCAACACTGGATCTTGAATTCATTTTGGAAGACATTTTAAACACAAAGAACACACACACAGTGAACAAGGCAAAGCAGAGACTGCCACAAGTAAACATAGAAAGCCTGGTGGGTGTGGATGTGGGCTATGGTTGTGCTGGAACAACACTGCAGTGAGTCTCAAACATACACCATGCCAGGTTTTGAAGAAAATTGTTAGAGTAGTGAAAATATGAAATTTTTATTTTTTGAAAAATTTTGTGCTAAATTTTGGGGGTTGCCAGACATTGGAATGCTGGATTGTTGACACTCGCCCATAATAATAATAACAATAACAATAATAATAAGCATACACAAAAGTTAAAAATTTACTAAAGTAGGTGGCATAGCGTTTAATTACTTTACACAATTTTAAATAAAATGATCAGTTGTATATTTAGTAGAAAATGAATGATGCTTTGCTAATAAAATAAATAGGCTTCTATTAGTCTATAGGCAGTTAAAATGTTGTGCAGTTTGTACATTTTATTGTAGCTGCACTGTTATTTTTAATTTGAACTTCACAATAATTAAAATAGCACTCCTGTTTTAGCTAATTTATATTGCATGCAATAAATTTGAGAAATTGGCTTCTTTTTCTTTTAGGTTTGAGAAAGACCTTCATAAATTTCTTAATCAAAGAGAAATCTTGTAAATAGCAGAAGTGTTGTTTTGTTGGTAGTGACACAGTTCAGTGTGTGGAGAGAATTAAGATTAATCTTTGATTTAGAGAAAGAGAGAAATCTCGTAAATAGTTGTTCTTGCATGCATATTTAACTCTCAAACTGCTATGATCGCTAATTGATGATACACAATTTACTGCTTTAACATCCAAACTGCTATGGTCATCATTTGACAATTTACTGCTAACTGCGAATATTGTCAATTGATGATTTTGGTTTTTAATATTTTGATATACCTTGATTTTTTTAGCAAATGGTGAGTTCTTTAAAAAAAAATGCACAGTTTAAGGGTTAAATGACACAATCTTGTAGATTTAGGAGTTATTTAAAACATATTTTAAAGGGAATTCTTGTAAATAGGTGGGATTCTTTGTTTTGTTACAGTATTATGGAGTAAAACCTTATAGCAGTCACAATTTATTTGGGCTGGTTTGGTTCTTATTTGGACATGGGATAATGTACAGAGACATTGGTGGTTCTGAGTTATCCTTATACTTATGTTCTTATTACTAGACTGTAACACTGTATGGAAGCATAGGCCACACAGCCCAATTTTCTTCAGGTATTGTGTAAGCCCAATATTTTAATTCAGAATTAGTAGGACCCATTGTACAATTTATTTTTTTTTAAATGGACACAATAGTTATTAATGTAGCTACTTGTTATTTATAAATTTTTTTACCCTTTTTTTTTTTTTTTTTTTTTTTTTTTTTTTTTTTTTTTAGGCCTCCTTATTCAAGTTAAAAGACAAAAACATTTATTTCATAAATTGGCTTTAAAATTGTAGAAATTTCCTAATTACATTCAACAATATTTTCACATTGCTGAATTAATCATAGGCCTAGGCTAGATGTGGCTAAGCAACTGTTGAGTTTTCAAGTTCAGTTCAACTTAAGTTTCATTACCATAACAGATTTATTGCATTTCATGATGATTAGAGCTTATATCCCTAGGTACAAATTAGTAGAACATGATGGAGGAAGAAATTATTATGTGTATGTTATAGAAGTTTGCTATGCTGGAAAGCTTCACAAAATAGAGAAACGTTATTCTGCCTTTCATCATCTTTACAAGGAGGTAAGTTTGTGTAATAAAATTCACTGACCTCTTCATATTTGTTACATTTTCATATTTCTACATTCGAAAATGAACAGATGATTCAATGATTTTAACAGAATGTAGGGCCTTCAGTTAATAGCTATTTAGGTGTAATACAAATATGAGATTGTAATCCTTATTTTAGGGTAGGTTAAGTTGTTAACCTATTTAAATATTACTTGCCATAGTTTTGTTGCTGCTTTATAACTTTAAAACATTATTAAGAAAAGTGAAAAGAACTTAAGGATGAAACAAAGCTGCCTCAGCATTTAGGCATACATCCATGAGGTAAAATATTGTGGCTACTAGTAGCTACAAAAGAAAGGGTTGGAGTTGTATTTTTGGGTTTCACAAATTTCCATAATTTGTGCTAGGCTTGGTACACCTCTAGACAGGGGTGGATATTCTTCCAAATAAGTTGGAGAAATCCCAAGGAAAGTTTTTCACAGGTGAGGAAGGATGAGGGATAAGGTGAGGGAAGGAAAATTGGTAAGCAAAACCAACATGTGTAGAGTTTTCGAAAAAAAAAGCCAATTGGTAATTTGATGGTGACCAAAAATGAATTGATTGATAAGTGGATAATTTATATGCTTTTATTTTTACTTAAGCCAAACATCTACCCAGAGATGAGAAGAATCTTCTCTTGAACAGAAATTATGAATAGAAAATTTTTCTAAATTAGAGGAAGAAGAGTGCCAAAATCAAGGTCCAGGGTTTTTGAGTTGCCTGGATAGTGATTTGAAAGATTATAGGTCAGAGACGGGGGGAAAGATGGATTGAGGAAGATTGTTCTAGAGTTGACCAGTTGAGTAGATGAAAGTGTGAAAATACTGATTAACCCTCGTGTTAGAGAGTTGGACAGAAAAGGAATGAGTGTATGTAAAAAGTCTGGAACTGCATGCTCTCCTCAAAGGAGGAAGCATGGAGTTAGAGAGTTCTGAAGAGCAGTGTCTGTTATGATAGTAAAGGGGGAGAGATTGAAGACAGTTAGTAAGAGGTAGGGGATTGATGAGATGAAAAGCCTTTGATTCCACCCAGTCAAGTAGAGCTGTGTTGGTTGAGCTACCCAACACATGAGAAGTGCACTCCATACAGGGGTGGGCAAGACCCCTGTACAGAGAGAGAGCAACTTAGTTGGGATGAAGAAACTGCAGAGCAGCACACCTAACCTCTTAGAAGCTGTTTTAGAAAGAGAGTAATGGTATATGTGATCTTTCCAGGAAAGATCATGAGAAAAGGGAAGACAAAGATGAAAGAGTTTACTTAGGCAATGTGTCAGCACAGAAGCACAGTTCTTGAAAAAATCAGAGGGACACCATTAGGACTGTACACCTTCCTAGAGTTGAGCCCAGATAGGGCAGAAAAAACATCTTGGGAAGAGATTCTAATTTCTGACATAATTAAGTCAGAGGCAGGAGGAGATGGAGGAACAGCACAGGAATCATCCAGGCTTGAGTTGGAGGTGAAAGTTTGAGCAAAGTGTTCAGCTTTATTGGGAGAAGAGAGAGCAACTGAGCCATCAAAATGGAAAAGATGAGGGAAAGTAGAAGCAGTAAAGTTGTTGATGTTCTTGGCTAGATGCCAGAAAGAGTGAGAAGAATTAGAATTGGATAGGTTTTCAGATTTTTGTCTAATGATGGAATTTTTGATGAGTTGGAACAGATTTTGCACAATTCTGAGCAGAAATATAAGCTGAGTGAGGAGTTGGATGGTAATGGTATCTTCTGAAAGCCTCTTCTCTGTTGCAGATAGCATTAGAACAAGTAAAATTAAACCAAAGTTTTTGCATTAGTAGTAGGAGTAGAATATTGAATGTATGCCCCCCATGCTTAAGAGAATCACCTCAGTGCACTTGAAGGGGTCCTAGCCACAGAAGCGGTAATCGCCCCATGGGAAATTATAGTAGTACAGTCTGAAGGCCTCCCAATCAGCAGTGCCAAAGGCATCTCAGCTTGGGAGGATGCAAAGGCCAAATTGGAGCAATAGGACAGGAAATAGATATAAGATTGTGGTTGGTGGAGCCCAACAGAGAAAACAGTTTGACAGTAAGGAGGAGGATGAGTGGTGAGAAAATAACTTAGCTGTTGGGCCTATCTCTTAAGTTGATTGGGGTTACAAGTAGGGTGCTGTACAATTTGCTCAATGTTATTCAGGATACAAGAATTGTAAGCTAAATTCACCAGGGATGTCATTAAAATGGGAGGAAAGCCAAAGGTGGTGGTGAACATGAATTCTCCTAAAATGGAGATTTCAGCAAAAGGATAGTGGGATAGAATGTATTCTACTTTAGCAGTGAGGTAGTCAGAGTTTTGGATAGTCAGTAGAATTAGAAGAAAAGGTAGACAGTGCAGCTGTATTTAGTTTGAGATTGGCATGTAAGCCATAGCCAGAAGGTGTAGAATTCAGAGGATTCAAGTTTGGGAATATGAGAACAAGTTAGGCCATTGTGTACATATACTGTATGTAACATTCACCTTTGGAATGAAATTGAGTATAGAGAAAGTAGGAGGGTACAGAAAAGGGTTGATGTCAGTCATCCCAAACAGAAAGCTGCAACCAAGGGTAGGGCCAGAGGTGGCTTGGCCCCCCTGTGGAAACTTTTTAGCTCCTCCCCCCTTCCCAAATAAAAAAAGCAGAATTTGCTATGCTTACCTTTGAAGCCAAATGGCCAGGAAGATAATATGGATTCATTTTTGAGCAGATTTGCCCATAAAAAGCCAGGTTATTCCAGGCCAAATCACCTAATATTGGGAAATGTCCCTGGGCAACCCCCTCAGATTTTGATGAAACTTTACCAAAATATTGATATAGTACTATAGCCTAATGATAACAGAAAATTTTAGTGGCCTATGTCAAGTAGTTTCAGTTACAACCCCTTGAAGAATTTCCCATCCATGATTTTATAAGCATATTTATGGTTTGTCCCAATTTGTGATGTCTTGTATTTCATGAAGGAAAAGAGAGAAAGCTGAAAATTGGTACTTTGAGTAATGTTGATCCAATCTTTCCAAATGTTCCCTTAGAAATGGTGTACACTGCTTTATTTTTTAGTTATAAAGTATTAAAAATGAAATTTTTTACAAAAACATTTTTCTAATTTTTAGGTTATCATGGCACCTATACTTTTTGTTGGTACAATGCTCAAATTATATATTTGTAATATCTAGATGTTAGTGTATAATCAGAAACTAGTGTATAAATTGTATCAAGCCAGTCTTGAAGAATAGGCAGTGTGAAATTGGATTCTTGAATTTTTTTTTTTTTTTTTTTGCTTAAAAGGCCTTCCTTTTGGTGGATGGATGACCATGTGGGCAGTTACGTAGCACATTGATACTAGTACTGTACCACTTAATCATGTAAGTCCAATATAAATATAGCCAAAAATTCAACTTTACACCTCAATTTCTTCTAGGTTAGACAAGTATCTGAAAATTACACATTTTATATACACATACAAAAAGCTGTAATGAATTCAATTTAACATCTCATTTAGCTATACAAATATTAGTGTTTTGAAACATATCTTGCAAATACAAGTTAAAAAATATACAGACCTGTTCAATAATTTTTACCTATTTTTGAGGTAGAAGAGCAATAATGTTTTGATAGTCAAAAAATTATAATTTGTACTGATGGCCTCCATGTCCTTGTAATTCTGGAGCATTGATCCTACAAAGAATATCCTGAATAGGAACCTAACATTGCTCTTGCCTGTGTTGAGGCCATGACAGTGTTGTGTTCGTAGAATGATTCATGAACTGCACAAACACATCCTTGTGCTCTTTAGAATGATCAACAATAATACCAGTGAACCACTCTTGGTCATACAGGCTATGTAAATACCATTTTGATAATCATCAATATTTTCCTTCTTTGAGCTAGCATTTTCATGAAGTTCACCTAAAGAAACAGTGTTACAAATATCATCAGCTGAAAGCCATTTAACTTTGTAATTTTGGTTCTGATTAGGGGTGCACCAGATATGATATTCAGTCAGATATTGCGAAATATCCAGTATCTGGCACGATATGGGTCATATCTGGCCAGATATAGGCCAAGACATTAGAAAATTAACACCTGTATGAAAATCTGCCATAATATGATGATAACGCATTACAAATAATATTTTATATACAAAAAAAAGGGAAAGCCTTCCAGGGCCCACCCCTAAACCAGTCCAGCAACACTTTTTATATGAAATCAACACAATACTGATGACAAGAATAAATAAAACATCTGTCCATCCTTAACAATTACAGTTCTATTAATATAATCAGAGTTTTTTATAAAAATGTCTAGGCGTTAAATTTTTTAAAAAGAGTAAAATATTGCTAGACCCCTGCACTTGCTTTCCATTCTTTTTTCTCCTTTTTTTCCTTTATTTTCAAAACAATACGAAACATTACAAGCTTGACAAATGTAAAACAATACATTGAATACAATATAAAATGCCTGGAATGAAATCAATGAATGGAGGGTAGTATTGTGTAGGTCAGATGCCGCCATTCAGCCTGGAGGTCTTCAGAATTAAAAAAAAAACAACAACAGTGATTTAGAACTTTTTTTTATTGTGGTGCAGAAACAAGAGCATTTCTCCTCTTTTTGGCAATATTTGGGATCGCTTTGCTTCATAGATGTTTCCATATTCAGAAAACATTCTCTCTGAAAATACAGAGGATGCGGGTGTGCAGAGAAGCTTTGAAACAATATTTTTAAGGAGAGGAAATTGATCCTCCTGCTTCTAAATTTGAACTGGACAGCATTTCCTATCTACAAGAGGTTCAGATGCATATCAGTCTAACTCCCCTGCAATCAGTAGAACAGGAGCAGTCTTTTTTTCAACCTTTCTTCTGTTGTAACTTACTTCCCCAGATTGCTCTCCTTTTGTGATCTCCATAAAACATGCTTCAAGAATGTCCTCTTCGTCTTTCCTCTTTCGCATAGGAGAACTGGAATTTGAGCTTCTTTCGCTTACACTTTCATTACCTTCACTTTCATTTTCATTAGAATCATTACCACCACCATCATTTTCAATACCTATGACTTCTTCAATCAGCCAGGATTTAGCCTGCTCTTTTTGATCTGTTTGGGATTACGGAAGACAAAGTTGATTTTCCGAACTCATTTCCTGAATTAGTTGGAAGAATGGTTTTAATATTTTAAGGAGATTTCGTATCAGTGTCCACTCAAAGGATGTAATGGTAGGTAATTCACTACGATCAGCCAAATACAGTTGCATTGGAATTTTTAATTTATATAATCTTTCTAGCATCAAATATGCACTGTTCCAACATGTTGGGACATCTTGAACCAATAGGAGAGGCTCAATATTTTGCTGCACTTGAATGTGTGTGAAATTGTTACAGGCCAAAGGAGAATGATTAAAGTGAGTTGCAAGGTGGTGACTTTTTGCAAGGATATCAATTACACTCCTCTGAACCATAATTGAGTCACTAATAACCAGTTGGAGTAAATGAATGCTGCAGTGTATTGAAAGTATTTCAGCCAGGTCACTACCAAGAGCCATATTACTAGCTCCATCCCTCACCAATAAATTATTCTTATTTGTATCAAGATCCCAACTATCCCACATAGAGCGAAACTTTTTAGATATATTGTTGCCAGTATGCGACCCTGAGAAATGAGAGGCATGTAGCACAGCATCATATCTTTCAAAATCTTTACCTATCTAATGACCCGATAATGATATAAAACTTTCTTGAGAGGTTGTGCATGTCTATATATCTGAAGAAAAGCTGACATGCTTTACTACTTTCAGCTTCTGAGCAATTTTAGACTTGAACTCATTATAAAGATGAGGAATTATAGTATCAGAGAAGTACCTTCTGCTTGGTAAGAGATATCTGGGTTGGAGGTAGGCCATTAGATCAATAAAACCATCATCTTCAATCAAAGTAAATGGCTGGTTGTCCAAAGCCATCATCATGCCAATTTTATGGTTAATCATCACAGACCTGGAGTCATTGATGTCCCATATTTTTTTAGATGAAAATCTTTCCTCTATTGAGATCTGCTTACTCATTTGGTCCATTTTCTTTTCTTTCAGAGTACTATCAGTAGAAGTTCATGGTCTAGCCCATATTCTATCTATGCCTATTTCCTTTGATTCAGTCGCAGCTATTCTTTTTTTTGTCATTTTCATTTTTGGCTTCAGCATACTCTTTTGGGTGATTAATCTTCAAATGATTATGAAGAGGTGTTGTGCTAAAAGACTTTTGGCCACGTTTCTCCATCCCACATTTGATAATCTTTTGGCAAATATTACACTTTGCAGTGATATTGCTAGGATCATTTATTGTATACAGTGACCACACAAAACTTGTCATGATTAATACTTATTAGTTTAATACAACACAAGAACCTGAAAGAGAACAAAACAATTAAAAATCTGAATATACTTAAATTATTATTTATCTTATATTTGGGCGGTGCTTGCCCCAATGCTAAACAAAACATAGCAATATGAGTGTAAAAATAATAAGGTACCTAATAATATATATCTGGCTGGATAGATATGGCCATATCAGGCATATCCGGTATCTGGCTAGATATGAAAAATTCATATCTGGTGCACCCCCTAGTTCTGATTTGGGTATAAAACAATGATAGGAGGAACATGTACCAGCATTGTCTTTGACAATGAATAATGCTGTAATTTTCGTTCTGATTTGGGTAAAAAACAATGATAGGAACATGTACCAGCATTGTCTTTGACAATGAATAATGTTTCTCAAGTTGAAATTTTTTTTGCATTTTCTTGCACATCTGCCACCACTTACAAAGAAAAAACTTTATTCCCATATATGATGATCAGCCCATGCAAACATTTGAAGAGGAGTTTGAATTTGTTGATCTGTAGTTGCTTGCAAACTATCCCTGGCAACAAGACATTTTGTAGTCCCACCAATTCCATTGCATGGGCTTTTGCCATGGCTTATGGCAAAGAAATGCCACTCAGCTTTGAAGTCCATAGTCAGTGTGATGGTGACATAAATTTGAAAAATTTTAATAATTCTTATACTGACTTGCAGCACCATCACTAAAATAAAGCAATTTGCTAATGTTTGGTTTTTCAGCCTTGAGATATGACATCAATTTTGTGATAAAGGCATGGACAGTTGTTGTCATGCTTCATGCAATCTGAAATGATGATGCACACACTTGTACATTTTAGTTTGCTGTTTTCCTGATGATAAATGGCAAATGGATGGAGGGTTGCTTGGCTATTCTCCCAGTGGAAGCCTTGAACTGCATCTTGAATTAAGAAGCTATAGTTCTCGGCAAAGTCTAACAAGATTATAGCATTACATTTTGAGAGATTATCTTTAACCATTTTCAAGTAATTTGATTGAGATTTTGCTGTGTAGTGATGCTGTCATTGGATGTCAAATTTGTCACATAGAATATCTACAAACTTGTGTAAAGGACTCTGTAGATCAACAAGGCTAGTTCTGTCTGTGTGGAGCCACTGTTTGTATCTAATAAGGTCATCCATATCTACATCATCATCGGAAAACATTTTTAATAGTTTATATTTAAGAGGTTGCTTTCCAGGGCAATTGTCACAATTCTTCATCATACAATTGTAAGAATCAAGAGCAAGTTATTGTTGACAGAAATTCTTTGTAATCAGGATGATGAGGAATGGCTGTAACTAGTAATTTGATATTCTAGTGCTGTTCACAGACACAAACAGAATGCATTCCTCTGCTATTTACTGAAACACACCATTCACAGAACTTGGAAAATCCAATCTTATCACCAAAAATTTTGAGATATTCAGTATAAATTTCCTTTAGATTACTAAGTAGTAGATGCTTCTGCTTTTGGATCTTGATACCATCTACTCTAACTGATACGATACATATTCTTTCTTTCCAGGGCACATGTGAGAATACTCATCAGATTGGTAAAATGTTACTGCTCTCTTAACCACTTCATTACTCAAAGGTCTTCCTTTTTCCACATCAGGTTCAGCTAAAATCCCTTTGGATTTCTTCAACTTTTGAGCCCTCTTCACCAAATGTTCTGATTGAAATCTTTCATTGTTTTTTTTTTATACTCCAACTATATGGAACTAAGGTCAGGAGTTTAATCTCTTCCCTTTTTTGTTGCATGACCACCACATTTTTCCTTAAGCATTCCAATTAATCTGTCTAAGTCTTTACATTTCTTGCAATGTTTATCATCATCATCTATAGTAAGGTCATCATTAGAAATGTTCAATACTTTAGCAACTTTATCCTTAGCTGCAGATGTGATACTTTCAAGCTTTCTTTTCATGTAACCAAGTTTATCCTGCTTATTGACTGGTTTAATAGGAGAGCATCCTACTACTGTTGTGCTAGTATTCAGTGACCCTGCAGCAACACTGGATGGTTCAAATGTATTATTTGAGGATGCTGCTTCCATTATTTCAGCATTCAATGAAGACATTGAATGACTCTGAGACTGTAAATGGAAATAAGTTAGGTATTTTATTATGTAATACAATTTTGCAGTTTGTTCTCTACTGAATACTTCTCAGATATATTCAAAGAATATACAAGGGCCACTCAATATATTTTGCCCCCCCCCCCCCCCCACCCCCCCCCACCCCAAGTTTCCTTGTAAGTTCCAGAAATCTTGTACACAAGTAGTTACATACCTTTTTTACAAGTTTTTATTTTTCCACATAGTCTCCATCATTTTCTATGGCTTTCCTCCACCTCAAAACAAGGCCCTGTATTCCTTGCTGGTAAAAGTCTGCTGGGTTCCACTGGAGCCACCTCTTAACCTCAACAAACCTCATTATCACTGAAACTTACTTCCACAAATAGCATCCTTCATTGGCCCAAACAAATGGAAGTCTGAAGGTGCCAGATTCAGGCTGTGTGAAGGGTGGGGTAACACAATCAAGCACATTCTTGTGATGACCTCTCTTGTAAGAAGGATGTCTTCCAGTTTTCTCTCTGGTCAAACTCGCTTTATACATCTCTGGAGTCTGTGTAGGGTAGCAATATATGCCTCTAAGTTGATTGTTTGTCCTTTCTTCATAATGTCCACCAGAATCACCCCTTTCATGTTAGAGAAGATGGTGGCCATAACATTTCCTGCAGAGGGAGCAATTTTGAACTTTTTCTTGCATGGGGAGTCTGCATGATGCCACTCCATGGATTGGCATTTTGTTTCAGGTTCGAAGTGGTGTACCCAAGTCTCATCCCCAGTTACAATTCGTGAAAGGGAGTCATCCCCTTCTGTCTTGTATCAAACCAACGACTTGGAAGCAATTTTTTTTCTTTGGGCTTTGTGATCTTGTCAGTCAGTTCACAAGGCAAGGAACAAACCATGAACACACTTTTGAGTATCCCAGTTGCTGAATTATTGCATTCACACTTCCTTCATTAATTCCTGGCTCCAGTGATAGCTCCTTGTATGTAATGCACCAATTTGATCAAATGATGCTGTTAGCACATTGCACAGTGTGGGATGTCACAGCTGAATGAGCTGATGCTGGGTGACTGCTGTGTGGCTCATCATTGAGGCTGGCTCTCCCTCTCTCTGATGATCTTGCATGTTTAGACCAGTGTCCAACTGTGCTTTGATCAACAACAGCATCTCCATAATGTTTTGTAGACTTGTGAATATTTCAAACTGTTTCCTTCTCTGCAGTTAAGAACTCGATAACAGCTCTCTGTTTACAATGCACATCACTGTCAGACACCATTTTCAAAACTGCATTAACCATCAGTTTTATAGAAGGGGGGTCATTCCATGACAAATCAAAGTGGTCAAAAACACACCCCCATAGATTTTGCTTAAATTTGGTTTATAGAATGGTCTATGCTAGTAAGTACCAAATTTCAAATATCAGCTCAATTGGAGTTGTGGTTCAAAAGTTATGCTCCCCCCTTTTTTTGAGGGGGGGGATGAAAACTAGAAATTTTCAAACCACCATAACTCAGTCCCTAATTGCAATAAAACAGTGATTTAAAGTGTGTATGAAAGGTAATTGCACACATAGCAAATTAGCATATATAAGCAGAAAAAATGGCTAAAATTAACAGAAAAAAAAAGTTATGACACTTTATTCCATTTGAAGAGGTCCTGCCCCCCCCCCTAAATTACAGATTTTTTTTAAAATTTTCATATATACAAAAAATGAGTTTTACCCTTATTCTATCAACATATGAAAAGAAATATGTGTATTTGCATATAAAATAGGTATTTACAGATTTCAAAATGACTACTTTTACTTAAAAGACTAATTTTTACAAATTCATGTAAGCTGTTAGGTAATTAATACATTGCAATTTACACATGGTGCAATAATTCTTAATGCTAATAATCTATACCTACCTAAGCTTACATATAGTTAATTTTCAACAGATTTTTATCCTAGTTTTGGTTCAAACTCCCACTAAGTTCTTGAACTTGCTTTGGATTGAAGTAGTAAATAATCTTAAACACCAGGCTTGATATTTGGTGTCATCATGATAGAAATCATATAACTTTGTTTTATCCAGCAAACATCCTCTTTCATCAGAAAATAATACTGAGTGGTAGATCCTGATGAGGTGAGGAAACTGATTTTATAATCACCATATTCTTCTGAGGTGTCTAAAATAATTCCAAACCAAACTTTATCATCATATTTACAGGCAACATACTGGCCAATTTGATACTCATCTTTTTCAACTAGTTGACTGTCTTTATCTGGTTCAGCCCCAGTACTTATTCTAAACAATTTACAATTATCAGAATCAGATGTCTGATGAGCTTGTATTAGGTTTTCTGACTCTGGTACAAAGCTGTGGAAACCCTGTGTACCTTTAACAGGTAAAGCTTCATTAAACCTAGTAGAAAGATTGAATTTATCCGCATGAACCTCCTCCTTTGTAACATACAAACAAATAATTGAATTAAAGTGTTCAGTGCAAAAATCATAGAAAGCTCTTGGTGTTAGAATATGACCGGTATCAGTACATTGCAAACTAGCCTTTGCTACAACTCTCTTAATAGTTCCTCCAATACCATCACAAGCATTTTTCCCATGACTTGTGGCAAAGAAATTCCACTCAGCCTTCACACCAAAATCCTGTTCATGATAGCATAGATTGCTGAAATTATATTTGTTTTTGTATTGGCCTCCACACCCATCAGAGAAATAAATTGCTCTTTGTACATTGGGGAATTTGTTTAATATCCTTCATTAAATATTGCTGAAAAGTGTGAACTGCTGATGTTGAGTGCTCAAGACAATTGCTAATAATACAATAACTAGTATGAATTAATTCCTCATCCTTCATGTGATACACCACAAATGGATGGAGGGTCACCTGGTCATTTGTCCAGTGAAAACTTTGTGGTTCATCTTGAGTGATGAATGAATAGTTTACTGCAAAATCCCCTAGCACAAGTATTTCATCACAGTGAAGATTCTGTTTCATAGTCTTTAAATACTGACTGACTTTTTGCAATGTAGTGGTGCCTAGTAAGAGAGAAAATGTTTTCTGAAAGGTGTTCAATAAATTCATCTGGAGAAGCTATATGAGTTTCCAATGTTGATCTCTCTGTATTAGTCCACTGAACATATTTGACAGAATCTCTGCTTGTCAAGGAAGGCATAGTATTTAAGAAATTAAATATGCCTATGCTACCAGGACATTCTCGACATCCATGTAACATGCATGTAGAAGAATTTATAGCACAAACACTTTTTTCCATAAGTGTGTAATAGGTTAAGTTTTTCTCTGCAGTTGCTGATACCATGAGTTTAGGATTCTGGTGGTGGGTGCAAACACAAACTGAGTGGGTTCCTTTGCCTCCAGTAATTACCCACCATTTAGGCCTCAGATTGGCAAAGGTAGAAAACCCTATGCTGTTATCATTGTTTTTTTCTTTATATTTTGAATATAATTCTTTTAAATTTCCTAGTAATAGACATTTTTGCTTGTACTCTTTTTCACCATCTTTATTTCTTATGCTAACACAATCAGATTTCCCTGCACACAAATGACTGACTTCTTCATCTTTGTAGAATTCCTTTATTTCAGAGATTATATCTTTAGTTAGTAGTTAGTTTTCTTCCTTTACTGTAGATAGGAATCTGTGGCATAATACCAAATGTATGTTTCAAATGTCTGGCTTTGTCAACCATGTATCTGGTTGCACCAAACAAATCCATTGTCCTAGAAATAGGAAGTGGTGAGAGTGTAAGTATCTGAAGCCTCCTTTTGTACGATGATGTGGATTTGAAGTCTTGTACAAGATCACTCATGAGGTTTTTGTACCTATAAAAAAAACATAACCCCAAATTACTGTACAATATTAAGGGTGTAAGTACATGATTTATATTATTCAAGAATTAAGGAAGTACTGTACCTGTATATAGGTACAGTATTATAGGTTGTCACGTTTGGATATATATGTAGACATAAGCTATATTTGAACATATACCAGTATATTTAGTATATGGGATGATGTCACATTTTAGGAAATATTGCTTATGTCTACATATATATCCAAACGTGACAACCTATAATACTGTACCTATATACAGGTATTTACATACATACATACATTAATAGTTGAAAGTCATCTCATTAATTATTTTTAGTTTCTTACCTCTCCAAATCTGCTTCTTTGAGATGCTGTTTACTCAGTGGCTCACCATCATCTTGAACTTCAGTGGCAAATGCAGTTTCAAACTTCCTCTTGAGGGAGGTTGAAGCTTTTTTATTTTTTTGTGAAACTGCCTTTGATCTGCTTCCATTGCTCAGGGCATCTGAAAAATATTTGAAGTACAATTAATTAATAAATATAAGTATGACATATCTAGTGGCAACACACTGAATTTCTGAACTGAAATATATTTTTTAGATAATTTCATATATATGTATTAGGTATAAGACAACTATATCTGAATTAAATTTCAGCTGACTATAAAAATGCATTATCTCTACACACATTAATTAATAGCTAGTTACTTACGTAATTTCACTGGGGTAACATGAAGTTGCTCCAAAGTTGCATCAAGATCTTCTCATTGAATATCTTTATCCGTTTCAATACATTTCCTTGGAATTTTTTCTGAGGATATGTCAGGTGAAGTAGTCGTACTTTCAGTACTACTAGTTATTGCTTTTGGCAGTCTGAATAATTCTTCAGGTTTTGCATGTTTATTAATTAATTTCAGACAATTTATACAAACTTCTGATTCATCACTGAAATTATATTTAGGGTCACTATTTTCAACAACAAGCTTTGGAAGTGGCCTCAAGTTTCGCAGAATAGGCTTTTTCTGAAGTTCAAAAGAGTTGCAACAGCGCTTGTTATAGCTTTTATATGTAGACATTTTCATCAAACACTTTTACTTATTTAAAACACTGTGTATATGTATGATACATAAATCTGTTCAAAATGAAAAAAATATATACATTAAATGAGAACACACTGAATGCTTTGCGCATCACAGAAAACAAAATAAAGATATCTCTAGTTTGGCAGTAGTTATCCTGGGTAGGATTGCCACTTTTTAATGTCCACATGGGATTTTTTGTTCAACCAATTTACCCAACAATCAAATGGGGGAAGATATTTTATGGTAGGTACTAGTGTTTTATGTTTAGTTCTTAGAATACTAATTTAACACATGTATTTACACTTTTAACAAGTACATCAATCTATATACCAGAAGTCAATGAGAATGTTGAAGAGTTTGTTAGAAATTATTGTCTCCTAAGTGAAAGTAGTCATTTTCAAATCTGTAAATACCTATTTTATATGCAAATACACACATATTTTTCATACATTGATAGAATAAGGTTGAAACTCATTTTTTGTATATATGAAAATTTTTAAAAATCTGTAATTTAGTGGGGGCAGGAGTGACCAGGACCCCTTCAAATGGAATAAAGTGTTGTAACTTTTTTCTGTTAATTTTAGCCATTTTTTCTGCTTATGCTAATTTGTGTGTGCAATTACCTTTCATACACACTTTAAATCACTGTTCTATGTCAATTAGGGACTGAGTTATGGTGGTGTGAAAATTTCCAGTTTTCATCCCCCCCCCCCCCTCAAAAAAGGGGGGAGCATAACTTTTGAACCATAATTCCGACTGAGCTGATATTTGAAATTTGGTACTTACTAGCATAGACCATTCTATAAACGAAATTTAAGCAAAATCTGCGAGGGTATGGTGCACTTTTTTCTTTCTTTTTTTTTGCATGATTTGTCATGGAATGAGCCAAGGACATTTAAAAGCAGCTTTATTCAAGGAGGGGAGGTTCGAACTGGAAAAACCCAGTTATGTGAAGCACAAAGTTCAAACTTGCGGCCCAAAAGACATTTCAACCCCATGGCCTATTATTTAGCTAAGAAAAAAGGGTGGGGGTAAAATATATTGAGTGCCCCTAGTATATATATATATACCGTATATATATATATATTATATATATAAGACCGTAGCCCAGGGTTGGTACCCAAAAAAAAATCCCAAGACCAAAAAAAAAAAAACACCAATCAATTTACTTCTCATAAACTTATTTTTAACTTGGCATTTTTTACAATATGGTTAACAACTATAAACTATAATTAATGTGATACGGCCAATATAAACTAAAATTTTCAGGAACTATTTATTTGACATGCTTCATTTTGAACCTTATATCTAATACTGTATCTAATTTATCTATCTTCTAATTGGCCACCTATATCTAAAAATAAATCGTGTTTCTTTTCAGCTTTATAATTTAAGTGGTACCTAATATTGATTATTGATCAGTATGTTCAGCATCTTTTGACCTTAGGTGGCGATAAATTTGAACCAACATTTCTGCCTTTTCTTTCCCTAACCTATTTCGCATTTTACTCCATACCAAGCCAAATGTTGAAAAAAAAATCTTTCCAATGATCTGGAACTGGCTGGACAACTATGAATAGATCTCATAAACTTAGCAAAACCTAATGGTAACTTGGTCTCTTTTTTTCTTTCATTTCAATAATTTTCCACCAATTACTAGCTGATGTAGAGCTCACTGTACTATCTTTGAATAAATAAGAAGAAAAAATTAGTTTCTCTTTTAAGCGGAATGCATAATATCCTACCATGTATTTTGAATTTATTTCAATCAGCCATTCTTCAGCCTCTTCCTCTTGAACTCTCTTCAGTTTTTGTCCTGAAAAATAATAGAACTGTGTGGAAACAAAAATAAAGCTAATAATATACATTATATAATTTATGTTATGGTATCTAATTTATGCTAATTGTTATCTAATATGGCAATGCCAGATGATTTGACTCAGATTAGAGAAAACTCCATAGCTTTTTTAAATCTCTTAATAATATCTTTTGTATGGAGCTAATTTTTCATCTTGGATTAAATTGAGCCAAATTTCAACAGCATCAGCTAATGTTGTATTATCAGCCTGCAACTGTAACAAAAAAAAAAAACTAAAGTTATATATGGCTGAATGAAAACATCTGTAAACATTTAGAATTATGCATTGTTAGAATTTATTTTTTGGTGTTACAAGTTACAATACACACAAAATGAAGTGTATTTTAATTATTTATTAGTAGTACTTTAGTACAGAATTCTATAAATAAAATGTGTACTATAAGTCTAAAAAATATCTTGAAATTAATATTGGTATTTAAAGTTAAGTAATTTTAACTGCCTAATATAAACACCTTATCTAGAGCATTTCCAAGAAGTAAGAGTTCTCTATAGAGAATAATTTGACATTTGAATAGGTTTTTATGCATTCTAACTGAGAATTCCATCTGGTTTCATTTGGTAGTTGCGGCATCATACCTCCTTTCTCCATTAACCAACCCTAAAATATAAATTTTTATTACAAATATTGCTGGATTTGAGAGCATAAATAAATAGCCTATGCAACTTATTAATGAATCATGAATTAGGTTTCATTTCATGGATTACTTCATTAACTTTTATTAACAGATCAGATGCCAACCTTTTCCTGTTTGGTGGTTCATATCCTGATCTTAGACCCTTGATTAATTTTATAAATTCTTTATTTTCTAAAATGTTGAAGTGTATGTTAGCTGAAAAAAAAGATCCTTGCAACTTGTAAATCTGATTCTTCCTTTTGATCCACAGTCATTCTTACCACAAATGGTGTAATTGATCTTTGCCTTTTATGCTTTATTGGTGTTGAATGACAGAATCTGGATGATGAAGAACCTGCACTGGTGTCACTCATTTCAGGCACATTTTCACTTATAATCTTTGGATCATCTTTGCCAGAAGCCAAAGTTGGAGGAAGTGAATCAGTTTCAACTGATACTCCAAATTCAAGTCTCGGCATACCTCTTGCCTCATTTTCAAAATATTCCACTTTTCTTTTACTGCATTTCTCTAGATGTTTCACTCTCAATTTTTCAAGTGATACTTTTTTTGCAATAATTGCATAGTACTCTAGTAGGCTGATCACTTAATAAAGTCACCTCGCCCCATTCGCTAGCTTTAGATCTTCCACCTCTATAACACTGAGTTTGGCATCTTAAAAATTTAAATTTGAGTTAGGTCTAAATAAAGCTGAAATCTGCTGTTAAGAAATAAAGGAAAGATCTAAAATTAAAATGGAGAAAATTCTAATATGTCATTATTATCTCTCATATCTGAACTTTCTGTGAAATAAAGATGTCTTTTTTAATATATATTGTAGATTAGATAAATAAAATAAGATATATTAGGCACTACATAATTATCAAACCTTTCTAAAAAAAATTTCAACCCATCAAAAAACCAAAAACCCAGTTGGGTTGGGTTTTTGCCAACCCTGCGTAGCCAGAGCTTAAAAACAGATGAGGCAAAAATAGCCATACTAGGGGGTCTGTGGCCATCTCCTGCAGAAGATTTTTTTAATCCTAGCACAAAATCATGCACTTTAAGCATATGGTTACTGAGAGTGAATTGGACAATATAGTAAATACTCAATGAGTCAGAATTTGGGATGAGTTGGACTCGTCCTATGTCAAGTGCCATTATTATTTTTTCTTTTACCAAGTGAAGTGTTTTTTGATACTGTATTGTACAAAAAGGTAAACAATAAAATGTTTTGTTTCACGCTAAAAATAATTCTAGCAGCGGTAAGTGAAACAGTTTTATTGTTTTTTAATGTTTATTTTGAATATTGTATTAGACCAGTGGTTCTCAACGGGGGCGGTACCGCCCCCCAGGGGGCATTCACTGGGTGTCAGGGGGCGTTAGAAGCTGGTTAGTTGAAAAGGGGGCGTTAGTCAGCTAATGGGGGGTGTTCATGTGTTTCAATGAATTTCATCTACACAGTTCTGGAATCTACATTAAATTTGAATGTTTGAATGAAATTAAGTGGCTGAAACAAGGTTACTAGAACCTTTTAATTTAGCAAAATTGCAAAAGCACTTACCGAAAAATATGGAATCCACTCAGCTGATGTAATTTCTCAAGCGCCATCTACTGGGAGAATTGTCACTATGTCAAGTTCAACATTCTCTCAATAGATGGCTCTTGAGTAATTATGTCATTTATTGTGAATTATTGGAAGTGAGTAGATGCCATTTTTTCGGTAAGTGTTTTTGTAATTTTACTAAAGCCATCTTCTATTAGTCAACTGACATTTAAATAGTTGTCTAGTATATAGTCTAGTATAGTTGTTAGTAACATCCTTGCTAGGAAACACATTTAAATACATTAATACAGCAAACATGATTCCATTTTGTTAAAGATATAGCAAAATATTCAGCTCGCAGAAGTATAATTTAGGCTAGTTTACCATAAAACTTATTTTATGCATACAAATAAAAACATTTCTTACGCTAATGGCTAACTTAACTAAAAATAAAATTTCTGAATGTTTTTACAGTTTTCGCGATGTCACAAGGCAAGAAAAAGTGTCGTCAGTATAATGTTGAATATCTCAGCTATGGCTTCGTACCTTCTCCTACGAATCAACGGCTTCCTATGTGTTTACTGTGTGAGCAAGTATTCTCTAACGAGGCCATGAAACCCTCACGCCTGAAGGAGCACATAATTAAAATCCATCCTGATAAAACTGACAAAGACCTTGCATTCTTTAAAGACCTCAAAGAAAGACATGCCAGAAGCACAATCAGTAGCATATTCAAAAAGAACGTAAACCAAACTGAGAAGGGCTTAGTTGCCTCATATAATATCTCTCTCCTTATTGCCAAATGTGGAATGCCATTCACAGTTGGAGAAAAGCTGATTCTTCCTGCTATTAAAGAAGCTATTTGCACTGTTATGGAATGTGACCCTTCGCAGGTTCTAAAATCCATCCCCCTCAGCAATGACACTGTGTCAAGGAGAATCAATGAAATGGCATTGGATAGTGAGGAGCAGTTGTGTGCCATTCTGCGAGAAAATCCGTTCACTCTTCAGGCTGACAAGACAACTCTCTCAGATAATAACGTTTTGCTGATGACCTATGTTCGTTATCTGTCATCTGGTGAAATTTCCAAAGAGTTTTTGTTCTCCAAGTATTTGGAAACCGACACTAAAGGGCAGACCATATTTAATGCAGTTGAAGAATACTTGAGTTGCAATTCTATTCCAGCTGCCAACATCATTGCATGTGCCACCGATGGGGCTCCATCCATGGTTGGACGGTACCGTGGTTTCACTACTCTATTGAAAAAGTGGGCTCCACACATTTTGACAGTC
Organism: Bathynomus jamesi; assembly: GCA_023014485.1. Classification (NCBI taxonomy): domain Eukaryota; kingdom Metazoa; phylum Arthropoda; class Malacostraca; order Isopoda; family Cirolanidae; genus Bathynomus; species Bathynomus jamesi. The sequence continues at coordinate 67,295 of JAJOZX010001788.1, forward strand.
CATTGCGTGCTGCACCATCATAATCTAGTGGCGAAAAAAATCAGCCCTCCTCTCCACGAGTCACTGAGTGTGGCAGTTAAGGCCATCAACAAGATAAAGGCCAATGCACTGAATGACCGAGTGTTCAGACAACTCTGTGGGGACAATGATGAAATTTTTGAGCGTCTGCTACTTCACACCGAGGTGCGCTGGCTCTCGAAAGGCAATTGTCTTTCCCGTTTGTGCGAGTTGTTCAGCACAGTTTTAGAGTTTTTTGAGGATACTGATGCAACTCTCAAGGAACAAGTGTTGTTAAGTCAATGCGATATTTTCTACCTGGCAGACATCTTTGAAAAAATGAATGAGATCAGCATTAAATTACAAGGAAATGAAGTGATGCTGATTCACTGCAAATCTGTAATTTGCAGCTTCATCGCCAAGCTGAACATATACCAGGAAGGCATTGGACAGCGTCAGCTGGCTCATTTTCCCAAATTGATGAAGGTAATTGATTTTACTAAATACTTACTTTTTAATAAATTTCAGAAATTTTTATTTAAAAACTACTTGTTTTTTAATGTGCTTTTATTGAATTTATTCACAGGTGTCCGAGAAACTGACTGATGAACATCTACTCCGTTACATCGACCACTTAAAGATGATGAAGGCTGACATGGAAATCCGATTCAGCGATCTTCAAAAGCTTGATGTCCCTGACTGGGTGGTACAGCCCTTCAAATCAGATGTTACGAAATTTGAAGTTGAGATCCAGGAGGAGCTTGTTGATGTACAAAATGACGATGAGGCCCAGGTAACCTTCCGCACCTCTGGCTGGCGTGGTATGTGGGCAACACATTGGCAACGTTATCCAGTTCTTTGGAAAAGAACTCTTCTTCTCTTGGCATTCCCTACCTCATATTTAGTGGAACAGGGTTTCAGCCATGTCCTTTACATGCAGTCCAAATATCGTAACAGGCTTAATATAACAGCCTCAGGTGCACTGAGGTTGAACCTGACTTCTATCCAACCTTCAGTGAAGATATTGGCTGGAAAACACCAAGTGCAAGGCTCTCACTAGTATTTTTGTATTATTTGTGTGTGGCACATTGTTTTTATTTTACGTTACTGCGTTTTTGTTTGTTTGAATAAAATTCTTTCATGTTATGTTAAGCTGTTGTTTCATTTCCAGGGAAGATTTGCATGACCATATTCAATATTCCAAGACTTAAGAATTGAATTTTCCTGGTGGGGGGGGCATTGAGAGGTCTAATAATTGGTAAAGGGGCATTGGTATAGAAAAGGTTGAGAACCACTGTATTAGACTCTCACTAATCAAACTTAAAAGGTTAGAGAGTATTTATGCCTCTTTAGGGGTAAATAGGGGGGGGTAATTAAGGTAATTCGTGATGAGTTGGACTGGCTAGAGCCCTGTGTAGTCTAACTTATCAAGTATTTACTGTAATAACTTCACTTAAATGTTGCTATTTTGTTTTTATTCATGTTATTTGTGGTTTGAGTGCATTACATTGATATGACCAGAAACCAGTTCTTATCATTTGCTACTTGACTGATGGCTGAAGGTAAAATCCTATTTCTGTCAATTTCCTCAGATTTCCTTTGAAATTCAATTTCTTCATTGATCCAAAATGTCCATTAAGCCATATGAGCTGGCCGCAGTGATGTAGGTCTCGAGATCGGTCTCAGTCTCGAGACCCAATTTGCAGATCTCGATCTCGGTTTTTCTCCCCGAGACCTTTCGAGACCTCTCGAGACTGTATTGAAAAATACATGTTATTGGCATACTCATGATGGTGGCTTGGTTGAACAGACACAATTCAGAATGTTTATATGAAAGTTTGTAAAAGTAAGGGACTCTAGGTATTCACTAATCAGTCACCCTGTTTTGAGTTGCCACGTTTGTCTTGCGGGGGGTGGGTGGGTCTGGATTGTTTTAGGTTAGCGCTACAATTCACCCCCCCCCCCCCCATCAGATTAATTAAGAGTAACCACCAGGCACTGCAAGTAGTTAATCGACAAGCTGACTGAAGGAATTATTCGTCGCTTTATTAAAGGGGTATTCGTCACATGCAAGATGGCTGAAAAGGACGGTGCTGATGAAGTCCCTTGCCATTTGCCAATAGCATCTATCCATTTGCAATATTACTTGACCCACAGTTTGGTCTACAGTGGGTGGACATTGAAGTACGAGCTGATAAAGATATTAAAGTAGAACTTAGAGGAAATAAAAGGGATGTTATAATTTCATAATAAATTTTGAAAATTATCACAGAATTCATTATACCAATACATTTTTTATCATTAAAATTCATTATAGATATCTCTGGGCTGAGTGGATGTTGAATTAATGTCACATATATATATATATTATTTAGACCTTATGCTAATTGCCATGCCTCTGTTTATAGTACCGATATGTCAATTTATTTTTCATAGAAATGGTGGTGGAAAAATGCTATACAGGAAACTCAAGCACGAAGAATGTGCAGATACAGAGAGACAGCGCTCATTCTCACAGCAGCGATGATGAAATAAAAGAGTCAAACCAAAGTTCCGAGACTAATGGCAAAATATCAAAGCTATCGGTCCAAGCAGAAGAACGTTGAAACTGGGAAGATTTTGAACCGCAGGGAACAGTTGCGGCGGTACCTCTTAGAGATCGATGAATCTCATATTTTAGACAACTGCTCTCCAATAAAGTTTTGGCACCATAAAAGGGATAAATTCCCATCACTGGCCAATATTGCCATGACTGTTTTAACAGTGCCTGCCTCTCGTGCTCCAATTGAGCGTGTATTTAGCCATGGAGGCATAATAATGAGGCCCCACAGAAGTCGAACTTCAGCAGATCTTCTGAGCATTGTGATGTTCCTTAAGTGTAATGAGCACCTATCATGCTTTAAATAAATGCACAAGTCAAACTGGGTAGTGGGTACATTCATTAAACCTTCTGTAACAGATATAAAAGAAGTAAATAAATATAAAGTACGTGTATATATATATATATTCATTTGTTAATTTATAGGCTACACGTTTTGCATTCAACACACTACATCTGAGATAGTAGTTATTAGTTTATTAATATACTTAACATAGTCTAATTTCCATAGTAGTGTAAAACAAATTGAAAGGGCATGAGCTTTGTCTCGGTCTCGGTCTCGAATTTTAAGGGTCTCGATCTCGGAAGGTAGATCTCGATCTCGAACCTTTGATCTTGGTCTCACAGGATCAGGTCTCGGTCTCAGTCTCGGACTTGGTGGTCTCGACTACATCACTGGCCGGCCACCTCATCTGCCTCAATGTGGCTACGGGTATGATATATATATATCACAGGTGATCTACTGGGATTCAAGTTAATATATGCTTGCTTGTGATGTGTTTCTTGTGTAGTTTGAATGGGTCACAACTCTCAACAATACTTTTGCAGACTCTTGTAACAAGTGATGAACACTTTCTCATGATGGATGCATAGAGTGGGAGTACTTGACAGAGGAATTCCACTTCTCTATGTGAGAAGCTCTGTCTTCATTTGACAAGTCTGGAACTGTTAACATTCCAAGCTTTCTACTATATGTTTTGTTGCTATCATCTATTGCTTTGCTAATACTGCTTGGCTGTATTAAGCGTGAAACAATTATTTCCATGAGGAATTTCTAATTTTTACACTTGACAAGTCTTTCAATTATTATTCAGGCCCTGGGGAGAGAGAGAGAGAGAGTACCTTTTAAGGCCTTGTGGCCCATACCGAGGAGGTACCAATGGCAACGGGTGCCAGGGAAAATTTTGTGAAAGTTTATTTTACTTTCAACTATCCTAGCAGTAGTAGAAAACTGGATAGAAAAGTAGAAGGCTCTCTCCCCACCCTCCGCTCCCTCCCTGCCAGAGGCAGGTATGGAAAAAGGTTGAAGAAAATACCTTGACCCTGGAAAAGTAGCCAAGGAAATTTTACAGGAAAGTGGAGAATATATAAATAGCTCTATATTTAGCTTGCTCACAGAGACACTGAGCAAGCGAACTCCTGCAGAGTTTTCTGAGGTTTTAATCTTAAACTATGAGTGTGTTCAGTACTTTGTCTAGCCTATTTTTAAACAGATTTACACTGACTGGAGACAACCTCTGAGGGAAGTTGGTTCCAGATATTAACTATTTTATAGGAAAAGAAATTTCCGCAGACCCTGGTCCTAAATGTCTTTACACACTCAAATAGTGTGCAAGATTTCGTCTACCCTTTTCTTGAACTGATCCACAGAGGAACTGTTCACAACTTCCGAAGGTAACCTGTTCCATGTGTCACAGATCTTATACGTAAAGTAATTCCCACACACACTAGTCCTAAACCGTTTCAAATCCAACTTCCAACCATTGTTGCGAGTTGGGTTATCATTTAAACTAAACATACTTCTAAAATCGACATCGTTGAACCCACGTAAGAGCTTGAAAACCTTGATCAGTTGACCGCGCAGCCTCCGAGTTTCAAGCGAAAACAAGTTCAGGGCGCGTAACCGTCGATTGTAGCCCATATGCCTAACGGAAGGGATTAACTTTGTGGCCCTCGCCTGCACTCGCTCCAGCCTCTCAATATCTTTCCTGAGGGTGGGCGACCAGAACTGCACAGCATACTCCAGGTGCGGCCGAACAAGGGAATTGTACAGTGAGAGCACAATCTCCTTGTTCCGAAACTGAAATTGCCTCCTGATATAACCCAATAGTTTCTGGGCTTTCTTTTCCACCTCTACACACTGTTTCGTAAACTTAAGGTCGCTGCTAATTAGCACACCCAAGTCCTTTTCTAAATCAGTCACCTTGATATTACTACCCAACATCGAGTAGTCCGACTTGGGATTGGCATAGCCAATGTGCATCACTTTGCATTTACCCAAGTTAAACGGCATTTGCCATTTTTTGGACCACACTCCTATCCTACCTAGGTCCGCACACAGTTCCTCGATCGCTTCGGGCGTCCCAACATTGGCCCCAAGCTTGGTGTCATCAGCGAATTTGGCGATCCGACTGACGATGCCACCGTCAATATCATTTATGTAAATGATAAACAACAGCGGCCCAAAACGGAACCCTGAGGAATCCCACTAGTGACCGAGGCCCAACCCGAACTAGCACCTTTAATTACAACCCTCTGCCGCCTATTCTTCAGCCAGTTTTCAATCCACCTACCTATTTCCACACCGATACCCAGCGCGCGCACTTTCGCCATTAGCTGGCGGTGAGGTACCTTATCAAAGGCTTTCTGAAAGTCGAGATAAAGTATATCAATCGCCCTACTCTTATCGTACTCACCCAACATGATGTGGAAAAACTCGAGCAAGTTGGTGAGACACGACCTATGCCATCTAAACCCATGTTGGGAGTCCCCAAGCAGCTTGTAGGAATCCAAATGGTCAACGATCCTATCCGCTATTATCCCCTCTAATAATTTACCTACAACTGAAGTGAGACTAATGGGATGATAGTGGACGAGAGAGAGAGAGAGAGAGAGTTAATATGTAGCTACCATGGCATACAATACTTTAAAATTGATTTTTTTTTGGTGAAGAGAGATGTTGCATCAAATGGCCAAAAATGAAGTTTACCTTTTTTGATTCAGACTGATTCACAAATTCCTGAATAACTCCTTTTTAAAGTTTGTGATAATTTTTATTGTAAAAATCCAGAAAATTGGCATTTCAAATGTCTATTTTGTTATATTTGTTGTCCAACTCTTTCTAGGAACATGCAAATAATAAATTATTTTGTTATTGTATAACTGGTTTATAATTACATGTATCAGCAATTGTTTTTTTACATTGACAAAAATGGTGAATATTTGGAAATAAAAATTTTAGAATACAGGTATCCCTTGCATAATGTGGTAGATGTGCTGTGTTCCTGGAAATTCCACATTATATGAATTATATAAGAGAATTATAACAGGGTCTATTGGGATAGGTGCAGCCCCCACCCCAAGTCACCACAAAAGTTAAAGAATATGTTGGAAAATAAAATATTATTATTATTCATTATAATATCTAACCAATAAAATACATATTAAGTGAATAAAATAAATTAAACAATAAATAACACTCACCATTAGGGTCTCTTGGAGCTGGCTTCTTAATCATCAGTGCCTTAGCTCCATCATCACATTCTGACCTGTGACTCTGGCACTGGTGGTTTTTTTTTTTTTTTCCCCCATCACTCCTGCATGCTCTGTTTGTCTTGCCCATTAGTATGTGCAACCAGTTGACCAAAGGTCTTACGCAGGTAATAAAGACTTGAATCTGCTTATTACCCCTTGATCCATGTGCTGCAGGATGGATTTGGTGTTTGGTGGAAGGAAAGAAAGACTGGGAAGTCAGTACATTGAGTCTTGAGGCTTAAAGGGTGGTGAACCACTCACTAAACACTTCCTGAGTGACCCAGGCCCTGCAGTTATGCCCACTGCACAAAAGGTAAATCAGCCTTATTATAACCCCTCATAGCTTGAATATTTTTTGAACTGCGTAATAATGAAACCACATTGTATGGTGCTGTGTTAAGCAGGGGATACCTGTATAGCTTAAATGGTATCCTATGGGAACAACTGCAAGGAACTAACAAATTCTGCTAAGGTATAATTTGCTTAAAAGTAGTAACAAATTGCCAAGGTAATATATGTAATAATGATGTAAAATAACATAGTCGCAATGAAGTGTGAAGAAGGAAACCACTCTTCAGGAAGATTTAAATTTTTATTTCTTTAATACCAATACAGTTTTCAGCTCCTTGCAAGCCCTTGTCAATTGATAATAACTGCATAAACAGAGAACATAGTTTATATACACCTAGAAGTTAATTATCAGGGATTAACATAATTATCACTGGTTGATAAAATTGAACTTTTATTTGTCACATGAACAAAAATGGGTGGATCTTATAGGTTTTTTACCGCTGAGTTCAAAAATGGCCTAAAGTTTTTTCTATCACCCACCAATATTGAGTGAATAAAAAATGAAATTTGGACTAATTTATAGGCGTAATAGCAATATCAGAGTAGAAAATGCATATTGAATTCACCTAAAATGTGGCTACTGATGATTTACGCTTGTATTTCGCCTCTGGGCCATCCCTTGACAATGTCCAGCAGTAGTCATCCAACATGCTGGGCTCCACTTGCCCTGGTATCACTTCTCCATCGTGGATATTTGTTGATGAAAGCATTCCCCATGCTCATCACTAACATCGCCTAAGTTTGTTGGGAAGAAGTCGAGATGTGAGTCAAGAAAATGAATTTTCAATGACATGTTGCACCTCACATTTTTGTAGGCCTTGAGAAGTTCTTCAACAAGTGACTCTTAATTTTCAGCCTTGAAGTTTCTGAGGAAATTTGTGTTCAATACTTTAAATGCTCTCCAAGTTGCTCCTTCAACTTCACTTAGAGTTTCATCAAACACGCGCGTGCTCATGATTTCTCTAATTTGCAGGACCACAAATCTCTTCTTTGATTTTGACCTTGCTGATCCTCGGAAATTTCTGTTTCAAGTAGAGGAACCCCACCCCCCACCCACCCACCCACCCACCCCACCCTGCCATTTTGATCCATAACCTTAACAGAATTTTCCATTAAACCAAGTTTAATATGTAGTGGTGGCAAATAACTTTTTTGGATTAAGAAGAGGTGAACTGGTGAGATTTTTATACCCTGGAATCAACACTTGTCGAAGTGGCCATTGTTTCTTTGAGTAATGGTTTTCCCATGCTCTGCTGTCCCATTCACAGAGGAAACAACAGAATTTTGTATAACCCAGTTGTAAACCAAGAAGAAGTGCAATCACTTTCAAGTCTCCACAGATATGCCAAGAGTATTTATCATATTGGATATGTTTCATAAGCAGGTGCAATTTAGGGTGCATCAGCCTATAAGGTGAAATTTCGAACTTCGGATATTGATTCGGCCTTATGATATTATGGTTACAATCCCCAACAAACCTTCAGTGTCCACGTTTCAAGCTGTTCTGACAATATTTAGTGGGTCCACCTTGAAGATGAAAATTTGACAATTGTGGAATTTTATAGTTTTACTAGAAAATCTTGTGTGTAAGCATTGTAGATTTTGTTTGAAAAAAAAATTGTAAATATAGTTAGTGTTAGGCAAGTTTTAGCCTCAATTCATGAAATTATCTGTCTTTTTAGACTTTTTTTTGTATTATTCTGAGAATCATGAAGTGAGTTACCAGGATGCGGGACGAGGACCGAACTTGCCAAGCATCCCACCGACCACCTCCACCTATTAAAAATGGTATTTCATGATAAAATACTTGTAAAAATTGATTTATTGGTTATTGGTGTCTTAATTATTATTATTTGTGGTATTTCATGATAAAATACTTGTAAAAATTGATTTATTGCTTGTTGATATCTTAATTCTTCTTCTTTGTCCTTTTTTCTTTTAAAAGAGATGATAAAGAAGCTTCTCTCTTTCTCAGATTAGGAGTGGCTTTTCTGTCAGCTTCTACAACTTGGAGAACATTTTGAAGATGTTCTTCAGTCCTTGCAGCCTCATAAAAGTCACTGCATAGTTTTACTGCCCTCTCAGAGCCATCATTTATGACATTTATAGCCAAAAGTTTTTCTTTGGAAGATATAAATGATGCTGTTGTTTTCCATTCAACAATCTCAACCATTAAAAAATCATAGTCTAACTGTAGTGAAGAGAATATGAACCATGAGTTTTTGTCAACCAAGTCAGCTAGTGTCATTTCCGATCGTAGATTGGTAGGGAAATTAGGCTTTCCAAAACTAGATCCATGTCTACCTTCTGGAACCACTGTCTCAATCTTGTGTGGTTTATAGGAAAGTAGATGGTTTGTTATAGCACGAAGTTCATTTTTTGGAACCAAATCGCTGAATAATACAAGAGGAATCATCTCTGATGAAAGGTACCAGAGATGACGTTTCAAAGATGCTAGAGCACTTTTTGCTATTTGCTTGTTTACTTCCTTGTATCTAAGAAGCTTTTTGTAAAGCTGCAAATTGTGCCATGGTGCATCAAAAACTGAAGAGCAGGTCATCCACCATGGGTAATAAATCAGTGAAATGAAGGTTGCAAAGTCTCTTAGTTTCAGAATTTGTTGCTTGTTTGTGATTGTTACTGAAGGTAGTTTCGAGATATTATATTCTAGTAATGCAATTTTTAGAGCATATGGGGTGTCAGGAAATGATTGCCCCCCCCTGTAGAGCAAAAACTAGAAGAGATAGATAAAAACCGGTGAGACCACTTGAAAGAGCGTTAAAATCTGAATAAAAACCATTATATTCTATTCCTGTGATTTTAATTCTTACCATTTTTTTCCCCACAGAAACCATGGCATCATCTATTTTGAACGATTCAGAGAAAAAGCGAGTTCTTGACCGCATTCGAGCTGTCACATTTCGTGAAGCAAAGGAAGCTGGTGCAACTTTCATAACTCGACACTGGGTGGCTGAGAGATTAAAAAGATCAGAAGACTTTGTCAAAAGGAATTGGAATAAGAATCCTGAAGATTGTGAAACAGAATTTCGAGGAGGAAGACCGGAGAAATTTTCTCAAGAATCGAAAGACATTGTGCTTGCTGCATCACGGCGCCGAAAGAAGAGCTGCTCTGAGGTAGCGAAAGAGATACTTATCCGTCGTGGTAAGATAGTCAATCGGCAACTTGTGCATCAATTTCGAGTTTGCCAAGGCTTGAGTGCTTGGCATGAAATAGCTAAGCCACGGAAGAGTGATCTTAATATTGAAGATCGGCTATGGTTTTGTGATTATCTTGAGGAATGGACGGAAGACGATTTCCTTCACTTGGTTGTCAGCGATGAATTCTTCGTTTATGTCTCCAGAAAACCAAATTTTCAGAATGATCGGGTTTGGGCAACAACTCCTGATGAAGTCCCAGATGACCAGAAGTATCGAGAAATAGTAAAAAATCCAGCATGTGTGGGTGTTTTCATTATGTTCTCTATTCGGAAGCTCATCTGGGTTATCAAACCAAGAGGAACCAGTTGGGATGGGCCTTATTTTCGAAATGTAATTTTAGCCCAACATGTAATTCCGTTTTTGAAAGACCCCGAGTGTGTTTTGGATGTTGAACAGGCAACCTTTCTTCACGACAAAGCCCCCTGTATGAAAGCACTTGCGACTCAACAACTGCTCAAGGACAATAACATTGATTTTTTCGGAAATAATGAATGGCCTGGCAATTCTCCCGATCTTAATGTCTGTGAACATGTCAGATCCATCATGAAGGATCGGGTGGAGTCCTTAATACTGGAACAACCCATTCAGAATCGGTATTCAACAGAAATTATGACTGCAAAGATCAACGAAGTCCTTGAAGAAATGAGTCATGATACCGATCTCTTTGAGACACTTCTGGGATCATACCCCTGTCGATTAATGGCCGTCAGAGCTGCAAATGGGGGCAACACCCGATATTAAAACAAGTTTTTTTTATTCAAAATTAAACGCTCTTTCGCGTGGTTTTGTCTGTTTTTTTCTATTCCTTTCAGTTTCTTCTGTACAGGGGGGGGCAATCATTTCCTGACACCCTTATATTGCTTTACTCATCCATCTAGCTCTATGTATAGCACCAGGTCGCTGAAGGGTTATATCCTTATGACTAGGTCCTGCATTTAAGTATAACACAACTAAGTCAGAAAATTGTTTGTAGTCATATCGTGTATGTTGCCTTTCTATATTACTTATTTGAATTGCATAATCAGTCCATTCCTGAAGAATCTCCTGGACAGCTTTGGAGTACTGATTGAAGTCAATTTTTTTCAATTTTTCATCCTTGGAAATCCACTGAAACTTTTCTTGAAATCTGTTAGACATTAATTTCTGGTCCACTCGAAGTTTCTACTTTCATGTCCTGAAACACATGACTCATAATAACTTCACCAACATGATGCCTGCATGCAGACCATAATAAAGGCTGTCCAATCTCTTGTTGGATAGTTATGCATGCAGCACTCACATGTCCCGTGTTGGTTGCTGTAGTGTCAAAAACCAAGTTCACTATTGAATTGGAGCAGTTCCACAATTTCAGTAGCTTCATAACTTCTTCAGTCAAGTTTTTCCCAGATTGGCCACTGCCACCAGCACTAGGATGATATGATGGAATACCAAGTAGTTTGAGATCCATTGAATTTCCAACTGATACGGCTAATCGTTCTTCTGTAACATATTTACCCTGCAGAGTAGAAATTATTTTCGAATCCCAATGAAGAGAGGCCAATTTAGGAGGATTCCAGGATTTTTTAATGGAACTTGAAATTTTTTGGGCTACTTCGCGTCTTGCTCTATCAGCTGTAGCATATGAAATTGCCACTGCCTTAGTGTTACCACCACATTCTTCAACAAAAGCTTTTGTGAATGCAGCCTGTTGTGCCGGAGTCATTTTCATTCTTGATGCCAAAGAAACAAGTGTTGGTCTTTTCAGAATGTCATGAGGAATGATAGCTTGAGTACCTAAACAGACTGTTGACTGTGTGGATTTTCCATCTTTTTCAGCTCCATCATTAGCTTCTGACTCACTCTCAATGGTAGTTGTATCGCTTGTGCTGCTGCTTTCTAATTCAACATAACTGCAAGAAGCTTCAGAGTGTCTCAATTCCTTTTCTTTTCTCGCATTTTCTTCACATTTTTGAAAATTAATGCACTTCATTTTGGATGCTAAAGTTTGATCATGAGCTCCAAAAGAAGCAATTCTATCCCCTTGCATAGATTGAAGAAATTGTATATCTTCTGGATTACTCATAATTTTTTCGGCATTTTTAATCCACAGTGGAAAAGTCATTTTAAGTTGCATTTCCATATCTTCTAGTCTTGTCTTTGTACTTTGTAGCCCTCTTCTTTTCAATGGAATTTCTCTGTTTCACATTCTTTTCTGACAACGAAATTATTTTCTCACATGCTTTTTTCTCAGTAATCATTGGTATGTTGGCTTTATTGTAGAATGGTTGAATTTCTGTTCAAACAATTTTAGCTATATCTCGCTTAGTTCTTCTCTCTTTTAGACCCTGTTGCTGGTGAAATAGGAAACATCTAAGAACTTGTTCACTTGTTGGCAAGCGACATCCTACAACAATCTTTGCATCATTATTTGTGATACCAGGACCTAATCCAAATATACAGGTTTTTTTTTGTGTTTTTACATCAACTTTATCTGCACCACTTGAACAAGTTTTACCACTAGAAGTGGCTTCACTGGCTTTACCACTATTATCCATTATATCATATATCAACTATATCACCAACATATATCAAAAATTGACCTGTAATAGAAACATAGATTAATATTAAAGTAGTCTACATGCCTGAAAATAAGGAAAAATAGCTATAGGTATTTCATGATGGCAAATGATGTTTATTAATAGTAGCTATGGCTTAAACACAAGCAAACTAAACATACTAGGCCTATAGTACCTTAAGGATCATTCAATTCAATAAAATAAAGGTATATGTGAAAAAAATAATTTAAGGCAATTTATCCCAAAAATTGTCATTTTTGTAAAAGTTTAGGAGCTAGGTGGACCCAGTAGATATTAATCAATTGACCTGAAATTTTGCATGTGAATTTTTTTTAGGGAATGTAACCATAATAACGTAGGGCCAAATCAATTTTTGAAAGTTGCCATTTTTGATGCACCCTAAGGTGCATATTGTCATATGATTTCTTCATATGTATGGCATGTGCTAATGGAACTGAAGGGTATTTATTTCCATTATGGAGTAATACAGTTTTTAAACTCAGCTTCGAGGAATCAATAAAAGGTGCCATTTGTTTGGATCATGTTGTTGGCGAAGGGTTTTCATGAGAGGGTAGAAAGTTTCTTTAATGCTTGTGGTAAAAAGATATCTTATTGCCTTTTTCTTGAAGATTCCAACCATTCAACCTGGAAGCCGAAAGTTTGGATTGATCTTTTGACAATTTCAGATCACAGACAAGCTCTCTCAGGTCTGCTTGAGATATTAAGTGAGGCTCTGTCGATGAACAAGATGGTACAAACATTGGATCAACATCGTCAGTAAACAATGTTGAGCTTTGTCATTACCATTGTACATCAATTTCATTTTCATCATCTAAACTCCACGTTTCCGGTGGCCTTGGTACTGGCAAATGTTTATTATGTAACAGGCCTTATGGCTGATGGTAAATTTGGGTACTGTGCCATATGTTTAGATTTCGCAGTAATGCCTAGTATATTTGTTAAGCAGAAATAACAATCTGTTAAGTGGTCTTTCGGCTCTCTCCATATCATCGGAACAGCAAATGGCATTTGACAAGACCCATTTAGCCAGCCTGTCAGAAGTCTTAAACACTTAATACAGCATATATGAGGTGCCTACATCTTGTTCTCATCCCCTACCTTGCAACCAAAATAAAGTTTGTATGCTTTTTTGACGAGAGGGGTGAAATTTCGCCTTTGAAATTTAAGTGTTAACTCTGCACACATAAAAGAAACAGTTTGGATGGTTGACACAATTGCGTGGCATTCTGTCATGAAACAATACAAATGCACTGACACAAAAAATGATTAAGGAAAATCATGAATAAAATGTACGATGTTCACTGAGTGAAATCAAATGAGTAACTGACGAATGAAAGTCAACAGTGAAGTGTAGCAACTTATAAGCAGAGGAAGAGGAAGGGGCAGATCCCACCCCCTTCCTATTCTCACTCAAATCCTAAGTAATGTAAATTCGTGTGTCACTTTAAAACTGCAGGTGATAGAAAAATTCTGTTTTCATTTTCGTAATCAATGTAAAAAATTACACATAGGTCAAGTAAAAAAATATCTGTGACAAAAACTTTGTTGACCAGTGAATTATTAGACTTGAAAACAATTGCAATTATTGAAATCTGTTACATGGTTGTAGTCTCTGACATGACAGAATACAGCATTTTTTTTTTCATTCCCCTACCCTCACATCTATGTTCATAAATTCTTTTACTGAGTTCCCTTCGAATTTTTCCCACATATACATTATCAGGACATTCTTTACATAGTAATATACAGTAATATCTTGCTTTACGAGACCCCAGGTTTACGAGTTTTATTTTACAATAAATAAACAAGTTTAAAAGGCTAAAATTATCTCATGCAAGCATATAATGCCCTAACATTATTATTTGGAGGAAATGCATCCGGTGATTTAAAATTAAAACCAATGCTTGTTTATCGAGCCAAAAATCCCAGGGCACTTAAGGGCATCTTAAAAGGTAATCTTCCAGTCATATGGAAATCTAATAAAAAAGCTTGGGTAACTGCAACATTATTTGAAGAATGGTTTTCTTATCACTTTGTACCAGAAGTTAAAAAATATTGTGATGAGAAAGAACTTCCATTTCATGCACTTTTTGGTTCTGGACAACTGCACCTGGTCACCCCCCAATTCTGCAACATCATCATCATGATGTCAAAGTAATTTTTTTGCCACCAAATACATCATCACTTTTACAACCGATGGACCAGGGCGTTATTACAACATTTAAAGCCCATTATCTACGCTACACATTTGAAATGTTGATTGAAGCAACAGACAAAGAATGAGGACTGACAATAAAGGAGTTTTGGAGAAGCTTTAACATTTTAGATGCAATAAAATTAATAAAAAAAGCATGGAATAACATCACTGAAAAGAATATGAAGGGTGTTTGGAAGAAACTCTGCCCTCAATTTGTTAATGATTTTGATGGTTTTGAGATACCCACAGAGACTACAAAATGAGACAGAAGAAATTGTAAACATTGCAAATCAATTGAATCTTGATGTTTCTGCAACTGACGTAGATGAACTGCTTGGATCACATAGTGATGAGCTCACAAATGAAGACCTTATTGTAATGCAAGAGCAGGCAACACTAGAAGAGGAAGAGGACACTGTGACTAAAACCCCAGTTCATTCATTCACTCTCAAAGGACTCGCTGAAGCATTTCAACATTTAGATAAAGCCATAGAAATTTTTCAGTCGCAAGATCCAAATTTTGAGTGAAGTGCAAAAGTTGCTGCAAACATTACAAATGATTATGCATGTTACCAAGAAATTTACAGAGACAAAAAAGTTTTCTTTCAAACAAACAACTCTTGACTCATTTTTCAAGAAAAAATCTACAAGTGCGTCTACGAGTGTGAATTTACAGTCCGATGAAGATGATAATGATCTTTAATATTATTTCTTTGCATTCTTTTTGATTTTAAATGATATGTTTTTATAAATAAATCATTGTTTATGTTTAAACTAATATTTTATTGCTTTTTATTTATGATTATTATATATTTCATACACAAAATTTTATTCCAAAAATGAAACTGTTGATTATAACATTACATCTATGGGAAATAGTGCGCCGCTCTACGAGTTCTCGCTTTATGAGCAATCTCCAGGAACGAATTAACTTGTATACCGAGGCATTACTGTATATACACCTGTCAGGAGCATGTACAGAAATTAAAGAAAGGGGGTGGGGGGCTGGAGAAAATTTGGAAATACAGTGCTCAGAAATGCATTCTGGTGACATCTGGAGCATATAACTAAGTAGCTGAAGGATGAGATTCACACACATTTTCTGACAAACTTTTTTATTTAAACATTTGAAGAACAATAAGAAATTGCTGTAATAAGTATTGAATTGACTTTGGAATTTATAGGAACAAATGGAATTATATAGAAACTATAGAATTTATAGGGGGGCACCCCCCTTGGACACACCCCTGCCTGCGTCATTTTCATCCTTAGGTTTGTTCCTTAACATGTCATTTATGCAGTTTTATTTGAATACCACATTAGTGCCTATTCTCTGACAAGCTTTCTTTAAGCCCTTTCAAGTTTTTGTTATAGGGAAGAACAATACTTGTCATCCTTGTTTTCAGTTAACCTGCCAGTATAAAAGGTTTTTCTGGCTGCTAAATGGGTATTAAAAGTGAACCATTTGGGATAATACAGATTTTTAAATATATTGTTCATTTTTTGTATCTCCTCATCAACATAAGAAGGATGACAGATTCTATATGTTCTTAGGAACATTGAAGATACAACTGATTTTTTTACTTGGTTGTCATGAAATGAAAAATAGTGAATTGTTCTTCTTCCAATACACAGGTAATTTTGTTGTCATTTTCTCAATTGATGAGAACATCCAAAAAAAGTATTCTTCTATCCCTTTCCCATTCACATTTGAACTTAATTGAATGATGAAAGTTATTGAGTTTGGAAAAGAAGTCATCGAAATTCTTATTAGCTTGCCATACTGATCAATATGTCATCCACAAATCTTAACCAAATTTGATTGGGGAAGAATATCCTAGGCAGCAGTTTTGTTTCAAAAGACTCCATAAATAAATTGAACAAAATGGGGGGGGAGGGGATTGCCCGTGGCCATGCCATACTTCTGTTTATAGAATGTGCCATTAGAATTTTGTAACATTACCATCCAAAAATCCCCAGGCAACACAGGTACATCCATCAGATCAAAGCTGGGTTGGAAGGGTCACCTAACTATCCCCTGGTAAGAGGATGGGAAGGTTCAGTCAGCTAATCCCTAATAATTAACTTGTAGTTGTATATAAACACACTGTTTATGCAGTCACTACCAATTGACAAGGGCTCACAAGCAGCTGAAATGTATTGGTGTTAAAGAAATAAAAATTTAAGTCTTCCTAATGAGTGGTTTCGTTCATACCCATGTTGTATAATTTCAAAAACACAAAATGTGTAATTTTCAGATGCTTGTCTAACCTAGAAGAAGTTGAGATGCAAAGTTGAAGATTTGTCTTTATTTATATTAGACTTGCTTAATTAAGTGGTACAAGTTTCAATAAGTTGCGTAATTGCCCACATTGTCATCCATCCGCTGAAAGGAATTCCTTTTATGAAAAAAAAATTTAAGGGTCTAGTTTCACACCTCGATCTATTTTTCAAGAATGGTTTGATATAAATTATACTAGTTTCTGATTATACATTAGGGTGGGGTGAAACGCAATTGTTTGTGGAACATTTATTTGCTGTATTGGGTTCTATAGATGACATAAAGTGATATAAAAGAAAAATCAATTTTGCCCTACTAGCGCATTTTTGAGAAAAACAAAATGGCCGCTAATCAAATATATAAATGCTTATAACTTGAAAAATATGCATCCAATTAAAAGACACTATAGAATAAAAATGATTCAAAATAAAAAAATACATTAGAAAGTGCCCTTTTATAAATTATTTTCTCAATTTTAAATTTTATAAAAATTTAACTCAGGAAATGATATCACAAATAAATCTTTTTCCTAAATAAATAAAATTCTTTGATGACTGAAGTATATTACTTTGATAATAATTAATAACCTTATATAATTTTGAATATTCAAACTATAATGTACAACACTAATCAATACACTTCCAAAAAAATCCCTTTTCAAAAATCGTGAAGCGTTTGCTTTTATGAAATTTTGGTGAATTATTTCAGTCTCTAATTAAAAGCTAATTGTCAAAAAGTGGAAGTCATTTCTTTCTTGGTTTCCATCAGGGTTGGCAGAAAACCCACTTTTTTTGAAAAAAGCCCACCCCAGGTGGGTTTTTTCGGGTTTTTTACCTAAAACCCGAAACCCCCCTGGTAAAATTGGGTTTTTTCATATGTCCATTTTTTTGTCATCTGCTGGCTTTAATATCATATATGGTAGTTCATATTAGACCTACCTATTCTTATTTTTATAATAATACTGTACTGTACCGTACACTATTAATATAACATTTGTCTTGTTTTTAGCAAAAAGGTTGCCTTCCAGGCAATTAAGCATAAAAAGTTATTATTTTCTCAGATTGAGCTTCACAACAAAATTTGGAAAACATGGACCAATTTGAACTAAATTTGGTGTGGTAAATTATCCTATTTGTTAGGCTATACTTCCTATGGAAGACAGGCCCCTGTGTCTTCTGCTGGAAGTAGATGAATTACAGCTCCCAAAGGGAACTTAATTCAGCTAGTTATATCTATTTAATTCATATTACTGAATATTTTTTCTCTTATTTCACAGTTAAATAAAACAAACTGGCAACAGCATATTTATCTTTACTGCTAGCCTACAGAATTAGTCTGTTTGAAGTTATAACTGCATTAAATAATGCCAAAGACCTTTGGATCAGGAAGAAAATCAGGGCATGAATGGAGTGAAGTCAATATTATTGATGGGACTAGTAAAGTTAGATGCAAACATTGCAATAATGAAATAAGTAATAAAATAGAGCGAATAAAAATGCATTTAATGAAATGTTTGAAACACATGGAATCAAGAAACAAGACTGACAATACTGCCAGTACATCATCTTCATACTGCCATGACATAGACCTCTCAGATGATCCAGACTCATCCTCACCACCACTGACACAATTACAGATGAAAAAAAGAAAAATTCAAAAGAAAGTAAGTGATTTTGGCATGACAACAACTACTTTGCAGAAAAATGTCATTGATAACAAAATAGCCAAATTCTTTTATGCAAATAATATTCTATTTCTATGTGCAGAGTCTAAGTATTTTATTGAAATGATAGAGACTCTAAGACCAGGCTACACTCCACCTTCCCGTCAAAATTTGTCTGGTCCACTTTTAAATACAATCCATGAAGAAGTTGATTTATCCACAAATTACTAAGCTGCCCACCAAGTTCAGCCTCGATTGAAAGAGTGTTCTCCACATTTGGCCTTGTCTGGACCAAATTACACAATAGATTAGGCCTTGAAAAAACTGTAAACCTTGTAAAAATTAACAGGCAATTGAGGATGACTGACCCATCTGATTGGAAAAGTGATGAAGAATAGTTAGTCATTCAGTAGATGTATATTCAAATTTCAAACAATATATAGTTTCATTTGTTCAACTTACTGTACACAATTACAATGTTCAATATAACCACATATAATAAGTCAATATTTTTCTATGTATATACCAGTATGTATTTCATGCTGGAAATTTTGGAAAACATTTATTGATTTTTGTATGGATTTATCTAGTAAACTTTTGAACTTTGACTTTTACATTACATGGGAGGGAGAAGAAAAGTCTGATGCCCATGAAACTCCCCTCCCTATGAAAAGCAAAAGTTGGGGATGCTGAGATGCTTGGACACTTAAAACTTATTAGGATTGTTTAACCTCCTTCGCAACATGCTATATATAGAGTTACATGACAGAGGAGGGACCTACAGCTTAACATGGGTTCTGAACCATGGGTCGCTGACTGACTTCCACCCACCACAATCCTGGAGTACCATACCACCCTGATTGGCTGATGTCTACACTCTATAACCTGCTACCTCACCCAAAGAGTTATACCTGTACGTCTATTTGTTGACTCATGTTTGCTTGCTTTGCATGTAAAATCATTATAGGTGCCTATATGACAATTTTTAAAAATAATTGCATATGCACTTAAGTTTCATGAAAAAACCCACAAGTGGGTAAAATAGTGGGTTTTTTCAAGTGGGCTTTTTTTTAAAAAAAAAAACCCGGGTGGGTTTTTTCGGGCTGGGCCCACTAGTGCCAACCCTGGTTTCCATACATGGCAGCAATGAAAGAGACCTAATTCTTGCTCTTATAAATCCATCATAGGATTCTTGGGAATATACAGATGAGGCCGCATTGGTGACAAGTTTTATTGCTCTCAACATTTTGTGAATGAAGTGGATAATTGGGTAGGCACAGTTTTTTAACCCTAAGTGCATTGAGTTCAATATTTGTGAGCGCCATAGTGAGGGGAGGTTCAGTCAGCATTTCTTTTGACCAGTAAATACAGGGTGTACATAAAGTCAGGATCTATTTTTGTGAAGCACTTCGAAATTATATGGAATTCAATCATAAAATGATAAAGTGGTAACATTTATTAAATAATTAAGAGTAGGATTCGACGTGATGCCCATCAGTATCCTTGCACAGCTCAAATTGTTCTGGAGCATTTGCGGGGTTATGTTATCTGCAGCAGTTCGTATACGTGTATGTAAGTTTTCAAGACTCGTAATCTTCGTCTGATAGATGTGCGATTTGATAAAGCCCCATGCAAAGAAATCTAAAGGGGTTAAATCTGGTGATCTCGCTGGCTGAGGTCTGTTGCTTCCGCATCCAATCCAGCGATTTGGAAAACGTCCATTTAGATAATCCTGAACAATTTTGGCATAGTGACAAGGAGCACCATCATGTTGATAGACGACGGGGATAGGATTGTTAGTACCGTCATCTATCAACATGATGGTGCTCCTTGTCACTATGCCAAAATTGTTCAGGATTATCTAAATGGACATTTTCCAAATGCTGGATCGGACGTGGAAGCAACAGACCTTGGTCAGCGAGATCACCAGATTTAACCCCTTTAGATTTCTTTGCATGGGGCTTTATCAAATCGTACGTCTATCAGACAAAGATTACGAGTCTTGAAAACTTACGTACACGTATACAAACTGCTGCAGATAACATAACCCAGCAAATGCTCCAGAATGTGTTTAGAAATGCTGCGGAATGATTTGAGCTGTGCAGGGATACTGATGGGCATCACATCGAATCCTACTCGTAATTATTTAATAAATGTTACCACTTTATCATTTTATGATTGAATTCCATATAATTTCCAAGTGCTTCACAAAAATAGATCCTGACTTTATGTACACCCTGTATATCATCCCATGTGTTTGTGTTGAAATTTATCTCAGGAACCTTAAGTTCTCTGATTTTGGACACATTTTCCGTCTTTGTTCTTAATGTTCATGATGAAATCAACTGCTCTGTTTCGTTTTTGTTCTGATGTATCTGATAACATTGCTATCAGAACATTTTCACAATGAGCAAAATATGCGTTTCTAGCAATGTAAGGCTTCACTACTTTCTGAACATCCTTTGGAAGATGGAATCTTTTAATTGTTCCAAATATGTGATGTGGTCCATTCCATATATATATATATATATATATATATATATATATATATATAATATAATATGGTCTACTCTTGATATTGAACCAGCTTAGTCCATAATTTGTAACAATGAAAAAAATTATTGAATAAAGAGCCAATGAAGGAATTTTCTCTGCAATGTATAGGTGGCAGACACGATTTGCTAATGTCAGCCATCGAGAATGGTTCAGTGGTCCAGGTTTTGTATTTTCCAAATCTTTTGGGACATTCCCACTTCTTATAGCCACAATAATTTCGTACAAATACTGTTGATCTTGGCTAAGATCATTGATAACCTCTTGTGATATGTGTGTTAAATCAATGCCTTCTCTAATTGGTTTGAAATTGACTGCAGGCATTTTTTCACATTCTTTCAGTGCTCCTCTAATTTTTCCAGTGAAACATGTTGGACCTTTTGTTTTACCATCCAAATGTTCAAATAAGTGTCAAAGGGGAAGTTCATTTGTATGCAGCATACAAATGCTCCATTGTGACAGTTTTAGTTTTTCTTCTATGAGGTCGATGATCCCACCCTTGGCACCTGTGTTAGTATTGTACTGTCACATCCTGAGACGAATGCTCTCATTAATAGCTGACTCTTGAAAGAAGGAGATCAAACTATCAGCTATATCTTGAGCTTTACCAGAAGGAGGAACTACATGGGTTAAATATTCATTTCCTGGCTCAAGACACCAAAACATAGTGTTCCTCTCTAATGGAGTCTCCATACCATTTGTTTCCTTTTTCATCTTCACCAAAGTCTTGTCCTTTCTTTTGTCAAAAAATATAGCACATATGACAGCAGGATTAGCTTTACTCTCCATCACCAAACTTTTTCTCATTTTCTCTCTTTCCCATTGGATTTTGTTCTTGTCAATCAAAAGTGTACCATCTTCTTTAGTGATTGCTCCATAATCAACTAAAGCAGCTGAAGCCAAAGCAGCTGCTGCTCGATCTGAAATTCCAAATCTATTGGCTTCCATCACTACAGTAGGCAATGGAAGTCTCATTTGACCTTGTATGGCAACTGACTCATAGTCTGATTCACTCTGATGTGGGTCTAATTCATATTGTGTGGAAGTACTCTCTACATCTGAAAAACACACTATTTCGGTTAAAATATGAGAGTCCTTCATTTCTCTTCTTTTAACCATTCCTCCTTCTGTCCACAATTTCCTAGACCAATTTTTTAATTCTTTTTGTCATGACATTATCAATTCCCCCTATTTTCATTGTATGCATTGATCGCTGATCCTGTAAAAACAGAAGTTCTTCTTTTGGTGCCTTTAGTTCTCTTTGACAGGTGCATCTTATGTGAACATCTTCGCAGCTCTCAGGACAGCCAAAGTTTTAATGGGAGATAAAAGGGTATTTACAGGCACTGATATTGAATAATTCTTCCAAGGTGTCATTAAAATTCTCTCATTTTGAAACTACTTTTTGATCTAAGATCATTTGCTTTGCTGATGAACTGCTTTAATTTGACATAAACTGATTTGTCAGCTATTGCAGGAATTGAAGCTTTTCTCCAAATACAAAGTATATCTTCAGTAATTTTGTTGAAAATATCAGAGTTATGTGAAGTCACTGAAGTGGCTTCTTTTAAAAGAACATGGTACTAGCCCACATGTTTATTTTTTTTGGCAATGTTGTAAGAAGAAGCTCTTGTGCAGTTCCAAATATAAAATGTGATTTTGATTGACCCCTTGTAGCTCAAATGTTTGAAGCAAAGCCATATTTGTTACTAATTACACAGGCCTGCGATGGAAAAACTTTTTTCATAATTTTAGCTGTTTACAATGTATTTTTGTGTGCTGAATTTGAAAAACACAATAAAAATGTCATACGACACAAAGTTATTTCACAAATTCGATTTTTTTTGTGAAGCGATTTTGAGAAAATGCCAGATTTCTGGAAATTACTAGAAACTTCTAAAAGACTGTAAATACTGGGTTGCCAAGCCGTATGAGTCAGTTGTTACTCAGATTTCATGACATGCGCACAATGATTCATCCGAAGCGAATTTTTTCAGTGATTTTGAGTTGTTTTTTGTGTTTTATATCAGCGAACTAGCGTGTTTTGATAGTGTTAAGAAAGCCTTATTTAGCCTTTATTAAATTAAATTCAAGACTTATTGTGTTCTGGGTACTGTAGTAAGTTGTGAATCATGGCTAGCTGTGGATGTGTCAACAGTCCCAACAGCTTCTGCTACATATGCGGGGAATTTGTGATCAAGAAACATCAAAGAAACGTAACAAATTTTATTAGGCAAGTGTACCATGCCTACTTTGGAATGAAACTAGGAGACCAAGACAAACCATGGGCACCACACAGTTTGTTTTATTTGCGTAGAGGATCTAAGGAAATGGTGTAAAGGCAAAAAGAAAGCATTCAGATTTGGTGTGCCAATGGTATGGAGGGAGCCAAAAAATCACTGTGATGACTGCTATTTTTGCTCTTGTGATGTTAAAGCTATAACTCAAAAAATAAGAAAGCCATATTCTATCCAAATCTTCCATCAGCTTTTCGACCTGTTCCTCATGGGCCAGAAGTTCCAGTTCTGCTTCCACCAGAAACATTGGAAGATTTGCCTAGTAATTCTGGTTCAGATACTGATCATGAAGAATTTCAGTGTGATACAGGAAGTAAAGACTCCCAGTTGTTCACTCAATCTGAACTAAATGATTTAGTGAGAGATCTGGGATTATCCAAGGAATCTGCTGAACTCTTAGGCTCCAGATTAAAAGAAAGAAATTTATTATCAGCTGGAACATCGATATATTTGTATAGAAGAAGAGAAAAGGAGTTTATTCACTACTTTTCACATGAGGGCAATTTAGTTTACTGTAGTGATATTGATGGTTTGGTACAGGCATTTGGCATTGAGTACAAAGCGGATGAGTGGAGACTTTTCATCGACTTCTAAAAGAAGTGTAAAAGCTGTTCTTTTGCACAATGGGAACAAGTATGCCTCTGTACCTGTTGGTCACTCGGTACATCTCCAAGAAAGTTATGAGAATTTGGAATTGGTTCTTACAAAGATAAAATATTATGATCATCATTGGATGATTTGTGGAGACCTTAAGGTATTGTGCATGCTTCTGGGGCAGCAGGGAGGATATACTAAGTTCCCATGTTTCCTTTGTGAATGGGATAGCAGAGCAAAGAGTCAACACTGGGAGCAAAAACACTGGCCACAAAGATGATCTCTAGAACCTGGAAGCAAGAATATTTTGCGTAAAAATCTTGTTGACCCAAAGAAAGTACTTCTACCACCTCTTCATATAAAACTAGGCCTTATGAAACAGTTTGTTAAGGCATTAGAAAAAAGTGGAGAATGCTTTAAGTACCTCTGCAAGAAGTTCCCTAACCTATCAGAAGCAAAATTAAGAGAATATTTTTGTAGGCCCAGACATTAGAAGACTGCTGTCAGATGAAAACTTCTTGTCTACGATGACTGAAGTAGAAAAAGAGGCTTGGAATTCCTTCAAAAGTGTGGTTACTAAGTTCCTTGGGAATAATAAGGACCCTGAATATGCACTCATTGTTGAAAACATGCTGGAGAAATTCAAAGCTTTGGGATGCTCAATGAGTATCAAAATTCATTTCTTGAATGCACACTTGGACTTTTTCCCAGAAAATCTAGGTGCAGTAAGTGAGGAACAGGGAGAACGTTTCCATCAAGACATTAAGGAGATGGAAAAGAGATACCAAGGCTGGTGGAACGTTAATATGATGGGGGATTATTGCTGGATGCTGCATCGTGAAAATCTGGAAGCAGCGCACAAAAGGAAATGCAACAGGCGCAGCTTCACTGGCAAAAGAAAATGGGACTACTAAGCCATTCCACTAAGTAAAGATGTAAGTATCCAAGTTTTATAGTTTTTTAAAATAAATATATTCAGAAATGGTCAGGAAATAGGTTTCATGTGGTAATTCTTCACTACTTATTTTATTCAGTAACATATTACAACATAAAAACGTCATAGCAAATTGTGAAAAAACTATATGTGATGGAGCAAATCTGAGGCCGTTTTTGGATTTAGCACCCCAAATTCCTATAAAACCAGCATACAATTTCAAAAAAGTTTTTAGGACCCTCAATTTTGCAGGCCTGTGTTATTTATCAGAGCTGGGCAGTAACACGTTACAAGTAACGGCCATTACATAACGTGGTACTTTTTTAGTAATGGTAGTGGTAATGGCATTACATTTCAAATCAAGTAACTCTTTCAGTAATGACTAGGGCAGTCAAAAGTTGACCGAAAAAATTAAGAAAGTTGACCTTACGAATTGAAAAAATTGACTTATAAAGTTGCCTTTACTTTCAATAATAAAAACGATACTTTAATAACTTTTTCTTGCTCTTCTACATCAGTTGACCGATTGTGGTAAATTATGAAGTATTTGCCGACATTTTCTGGCAAAAAATTGCGATCCTTACTTAATAATTTTCTCTTGGTATCTCGAATTCTTTTACAGTATCGTCAATCTTGTGTATGACAGTTCGTGCATTAACATTTCCAAGAAGAACATCGCACCTGATTAAATATGTTTTCTTGGGAACATCAATAGATCCAGCAAGTATGTTCAAATATTTTGAGCCCCTTACTTCACTTTCATCAACAATTAGGAAAACTAATTTACCCTCTAGCAAATGTTTTATTCTACTTAACTCGCTTTCTGCCTGTTTCATTGCTATTGATCTGCAAGTTGACACGCAAGGCACTGCTACACCTAATTCAGAGAACAATTGTTTCACATGAGGGTTGCTCAACTTATGAAGAGGTATGTTGGTTGACAGAAATGTAGTCACAAGTTTTTCCGAAAAATCTGGAGACTTGTACTTTAAAAGGGTTTGCGTCTTTTCATTTCCCACATTTTGGTCTATACCACGCTGGTGCTTTTGGGTAGAGCGATGTTTATCCACAAAAAAGGATTTGTCATGCTTGACCACAACACAACAAATCTGACAGTATAGCTCATTTTTTCCTGAACAAATGAATTCATTAGGATATTTTGCAATTATAGCGCGCACTTTAGCAATAGAACTAACTGCAACTTCTGGCATTTTAAATATCTGAAATCAAAAGAAATCGAAATCAGTGAAATCACAAATCAGAAAAAATCACAAATCAAAAATGGTAACCAGTAACCACAATACATACAACACAACCACATCCAAAACCAGAACGGACATAACTGAATAAGACAAATACGAGCAGCGAAGTTGCCAGTTAACCAAAAAGATGCCAATTTTTAGTTATTTTAATTATTTATTCAAAAAAATTGACTTTATTTACCTCATTGCTATTTTTTGACCTAACAGGTAAAAGTTGACTTTTGGTTGACCTATTAACTTTGGTAATATACCCCCTACAGGTGTTTTTATTGCATTTTCAGTCGTTTCAGCGAAAAGTGCCCCATAGGAAACAATTTGACTTTATTGACTTTTGACCGCCCTAGTAATGACGTTACTTTTTTCGGGAAATACATTCGTTAGTCGTTACTTTTTCCGTAACTCGCAATTAGTTTCTTTCAATCCTCACGCATTATTCATTAACCATTTAAAATTTGTCCCTTCACTGTGAGCAAGGTGTGCATGTTGGCCATTGGCATGCTGGTGGCCTACCCTCATCCACCCTCTCCCCCTACACTGACAACACTGTCAAAGTAAAAAGGCGAAGAACCCCGGAGCAGGGAGGGACCTAAGTTCAACAGAGGTTTCGTCATTCCTCTCATCTGGCCCTTCACAGCATGTTAGCTCTGCATCCTTCCCATCCACTAACTTTAAAAATGTTTATTAAACTTAATACTCCTATACGATCTAGTGCCGCTGTTGAGTGAGTTTTTTCAGTAGGTGTCCGAAATGAGGCTCGCTCTTAGATGCAACTTTTGAGAAGCTTGTTTTCTTAAAGGCCAATAAAGATCTTTTGAATAATAGTTCTTAAGTTTGTATATTTAGCTAATAAATTTCAATTATCATTGCCATGCAGAATAACTGATTTGATTCATTTCTTTAGTATTTCGTATTATTGTTTTGCAAAACTAAACTTTCCTGGTATATTCTAGCATTAGTAAATTAGTATCAGTAGTATGCTACATCCTCTGTTATGTTGCAATTCCTAGTAATAAATCTTGCAGTAATTTTGTTTCACTTTTTTGAAAATATTATGCCTCATAAGTCATAATGCAATGAAGGCATACCTTTGGTAACCTTTGGTGACCATACCTTGGTCAAGCTTTTCACTCCACCTTAGACCTACAGTTTAACGTGGAATCTGAACCACGCCCCATCAGCAGCCCAGTGTCTTAACCACTAGGCCACCTAGGGTACCCATTTATCTATCAACCACTTTCTTTATTGTGTGGAAGGATGAACAGCTGGATTTTGCTGTGTGCTGGCTGCCATTGGGTCTCGAACCGGGGGCAGATGGATTCGTAGTCAGCGACGCTAACCACTACACCACCGAGGCATGCACAGACTTCATAGCCTATGCATTAACCAGTGGACACAAACCAACATATACTCGCACAAGCGAATGTTAATATAATATTTTATGTATATATAAATTATAATATACCTATGCATATATAGGTGTCATTACTCGTTACTTTTTAAAAATAGTAACTGTAATGATAATGGTGTTACATTTAGACTGTAGTAATGGTAATGGCATTACATTTATAAAGTAATGAGCACAGCACTGATTGTTATCAGAAATTACCAATTCCAAATACAACAAAAACCTGAAAAATAAAAAAAAATTCATTAAACATCTGAAACATTTATACAAGGTAGAAAATGTGAAACAAACAATTTTTGCTTCAGCAAACGTTTTTATAAAAAGAATACTTTTCAAGTTATGAAGCATATAATGACTGGCTGGTGGCCATTTTTTTTGGGGGGGGGAATAGGGTACTTAGGATGAATTGAAAATTTTGTAATTCTCATTCTTTTTATCACCCTTCAATCCACCTTATTACCAGTGAAGCAATAGTTGAAAAAATTTTCAACCCACCCTATTATACACTAACATCTAGATCAGACATGGGGCAATTACTTGGTCAATGTATTTAATTACAATTACTTGACATAGTCTCAATTACAATTACTGTAGATGGTGAAATACTTAATTACAATTACATAGTAAAGTAATTAATTACAGTTAAAAAGAATTTAATTTTTTTCATAAATGGCACACTATTTGATTTATGTCATGCTTTTCTATCAAGGTATTTTAATTCCATTTTCAGTTTTGCCCATCATCTTGAATGAAAACTAGATAATATTTGATCAATAAAGTATATTCTTTTTTTAATGTTGCGTGGGACTGCATTTTTTGTCAAGTAGTTCTTGCTATGGACAACTGGACATTGGACATATGTATGTGACATGGTCTAAGCTAATGAAACTGAAGATGAGGCACTCAAAAAAATGCTAATATAAGACAAAAGAACTGTCATTCATTTTATCAAAATAATAAGGGCAAAAAACTGGCACTTTAGTTAGGAACATTTGAAATAAATGGAACAATTTATTTCAAATAAAAAGAATAACATTTTATTTAAAAAGAAAGCCCTTGAGACATGATGAGCAAGTAGTTTAAACTACAGGTGACCCTTGGTATACACGGGGTTAGGTTCCTGAAAATGCCCCTGTAAACGGAAACTGTGCATATGGGGACTAATACCTTATGGGAAAAAATACAATCAATCCCTAGACCAACTGACCCCCTCCCTATGACCAACTATATTTCCTCATACATCACTCAAACACGTACAGAAACACCAAAACACATACCATACATACATGTATATTTATATATTAACTGCATATAATATTATTACTGCAGTAACAAGAAAAAAATGGTTTAACTTACAAATAAAGGTAGGCAGATTGGGTAGAGTTGCTGCGAATGATGTTTACTGATGAGTGTGTTATTTATTATGATTATTTGTTGTGATTTATTTTTTTTAATTGTAGTACTAATAAAGTATAAAAATACATTGTAAAGAAGTTAAAATTGTTAGAGATGCATATATTTAACATAATAATTAATTAAAATATTGGATAACATCCTTTATGTGATGTATAATTTGTAAATTTGCAAAATTTGTAATAGAATCTTCACCATAATTAGGGTAGGGAGGGGAGGGGTAGAGCGACAGGCCACCACACACAGCTGTGTTGGCTTGGGAAACCGTGTATGGACGAGATCCCCTCCCGTGTATATGGGGGGGTGGGGAGCAATACCAAAACAGTGTATAGCTGAAACTGTGTATACAGAGGGTCACCTGTATAAGTATGACTCGTTAACTTTAATAATCATCAGTTTTTCAAATGTAGTTAGTCAGTCATTCTGCCTTGGTCTGGCCTGAAAATTTTACCCCAATACTAAACATACGTTCCACAGGGGCAGAAGAGGCAGAAATGCCATGGCACTGCTGAGCAAGAGCAGCAAGACAATGTAATTGAAAGTAATTGTGTCAATTACCTTGGTTTCCCAATGTAATTAAGTACAATTACATTTTAGGTCGTCAATTACAGTTAGTTAGCAATTACATGAAAAAAATTTAATTACAAATTACAATTACCCCATGCCTGATCTAGATATTACAAATGTATAATTTTGGCATTGTATAACAAAGTATTTATAGAATTTTTTTTTTTATTATTGAATAACCTTTATTAATAAAATAAATACATTCTTTTCAATTACTGTATACAATGGCATGAATAACTGTGAAGCTCGACTATTTATTTTATTTAATTTGGCCCTTAAGCTTTAGGCTTTACTGGGCTCTTATTAAAAATAAACAGCTAGTTATTAATTAATAATAATAAATAAATATTATTAATAGTTAAAAGATGTATTAATCTTAAATTATCACTGCTGACATAACAAATACAAGGTCACCTTTGAAGGCACTATACCAATACCATACAAAGAAACCAATATTATACATGAGAGATAAGAACTGAACAATCCCAAGAAATGTTTTTAATACTAGATTACACATGAGAAATTAATAATTAGTAAACAATATTAATGGACATTAATCCTAGATTTTTGTTAGTATGCCATTATTAATCAGGATTTCAACTTGGTTTTAAACAAATTTACATTCACAATATTTTTTATATTGGCATTTAAATCATTCCATAGTTTCAATCCAATGAAAATGGGTAGTGTTTGAGATTAAGACAATCTAAATTGAGGTATAACAAGCTTTGATCTATTTCTGGTCTGATACGAGTGGATTTCTTGATGAGTTACAAAATATCTATTTACCCATTGCAAATTAATGATTTTGTTCTTACACTTGTAAATAAAAATAAAATGTGCCAGTTTGGTTATATCATTGAGATTTAGTAGGTTTAGCTCTTTAAATAATGCACTGAGTGATCGAGGAAGTCAGCATTAGATAATAACCTTATTGCTCATTTTTGGATGACAAAGATAACCATTTAATGCGTTGTTAGTAGAGTTTCCCCAAACAAGGGTGCAGTACATTATATAAGAAGGAACAAGATTATGATAAAGTCAATAAAACTTGTTTAGGGCTTACATTTCTAAGTTTAAACATTATAGCAACGCTCCTTGAAATCTTTTTCATGATATAATTTACATGATCACTCCCTTGCAAGTTCTTATCTAGCATTACACCAAGAAATTTTGTTACAGTACACTCCTTTATGGTGATTTCATTAACATTAAGTACATCAAGATGTACATTTCTTTTATTAATAAAAATCATGAAATTTGTTTTACTGGTATTTAGGAGGAGTTTATTGGTGGTCAGCAATTTCATTACACTGATGAACTCTGAATTAAATATATTCTTAGCTGTATTAACATCTTTGCAAGAAAAAGAGATGGTTGTATCATCTGCAAACATTATGAAGTTCATTATATCAGATGAATGTGAAAGGTCATTTATATATAAGAATAATAACAGTGCCATGAGAACCTGAAAATTGGAAAAAAAATGTAATTTTTAATAGTTCATAACTCAGAAATAAAGCAGTTTACACCATTTCTAAGGGCATATTTGGAAAGATTGGGTCAATATCACTTAGAGTACTAATTTTCAGCTTTGTCTCTTTTCCTTCATGAAATACAAGATTTCAGAAATTGAGGCAAACCACAGTTCATGAATCATGCATGGGGAATTTTTCAAGGGGTTGTAATTTGAAAACTACTTCACATAGGCAACTAAAATTTTCTGTTAGCATTATAGCACTATATCAACATTGGTAAGGTTTCATCAAAATCTGAGATGGTAACCTGGTGACCTCTAGGTGATTTGACATGGAATAGAGGGAGGTTTTTCTAGCTCCAATTTTGACCCAGAATTTTGGGTCATATTCTGGGTCAAAATTGGCACTTTGAAAGCCTCCTTCTATAAAATATGATATATATGTAATAGTACGGTACATATATCCTTTTATCCTTGAATGGGAACATTTTTCAATTACTGTACGACTTATTTTAACTACACTGTCTTTTGCTGTAGTGTTTCATGAAAAGTTAGTATCATATAATGTTTTGATTTCTTCACAGATTGGGTATAATATAGTATTTTGATTTTGAAAGCAACTTTACATGGTCATGAACTAACACTTTTGTAAGAAAATTGCAATGTGTGCCTATGACCCCCATCAGCCCCCCTTTTGCCTCCCTTGTACTCTGATCCTAGTTTCAGGCCTGCCCAGACACCCAAGTTTTAGTGAGGAGGAGAGGTGGTGGTGGTCAACAGATTGAAAATTTGAGTAGAGACCACAAATGTTGCAGAAGTTTATGAAAAATGAATCAGGCAGAGGCCTAGAACATATTGAACGTTGTAGTAGTAGAACCAACCCCACTGCCTGGGTCTGCAATCTCGGTGTTGATAGCAGGAGAGCTAATGGGACTCTGAGACTCAAGTTTTTTAATTTTTTTTTATTTTGAAAAGATTATGTAGTATGTAAGATGCAGACATGGGGTAATAGTAATAGACTATTACAGGATTTTTTAAGTAATAGTAATAGATCATAATTTTTTGGCTGTAATAGTAATAGAAGGTAAAGTAATAGATAATAGTCTATTATTTTTCGATTACAGTGGCAATGGACATATTGTGTGAACAAAGAACTGAAAAATTAACTGAATCTACTCTAAACAAAAATAAACATGTATGTGAACCAGAGCTGGGCACTTCCGCAAACACTTCCGCAAACCGCAAATTCCGCAATTGCGGAAGTATGTTTTTCGTTTGCGGATATGCGTTTGCGGCAAAGTCATCGCAAATTAGTGAATTTGCGTTGCGGAACTAAGACCGCAAACGCAAATCTTTCCGCAAATTTCCCACGTGACCACTGGCCAAGAACTTGTTGACAAAGCCAGAGGCGTACACTTGTAGAGGCTAGAGGGGTTGAGTTGTACAGTGAGTTCAAGTTGTGTACAGTCACAGTGTTAACTTAATTTAACTTGTGTAATGTAATGTGTGTACAGTTACTACAGTTACAGTACAGTCTTCTCTAACGTGTCTAAGTCTCAAAATTTATGAAATTCAAATGATTAAATTTATTATTTAATTTATTTACTATTTACTTGCAGGAGGTGTTTTTGTTCAATATAATATATCAATATATGTAGTATTTTTATTTCTTCTACAATAATGATTTATTGTAATAAATTATTTAGCCTTGTTTTTAATAAAAACAAGGCTAAAACATTAAACATTAAAAAGATATAAAAACTTTTTATACCTCTTTAATGTTTTGGATACTTTTTATAGTTAAAATTGCGATTGCAGAAGTGTTTGCGGAAGTGCCCAGCACTGTAAAGATTGGAAATATGGTTTGCGTTTGCGGCACCAAAAATGGCAAGTAGCTTGCGGATTTGCGGTTGCGGAAGGTAAGGTTTGAGTTTGCGGATTTGCGATTGCGGAAGTGATTTTGAGTTTGCGGTGCCCAGCTCTGATGTGAACTAATATTGTGGCAAATTTTTTCTTCAATAAAGTAAAATTTATCAAGACTTAGTCGCTGAAATTGTAATGATTCAGTTGAAACAAATATTTGTTATTTGGCTGCCTCTCAGCCTCATCCTGGATCCATGAGTGCAGACACTGCTACATCACCAGCTCGATACCATCTCACACAGGGTACTCCCAAGGGGCCTTGGTGAATCAGGATGCTGGGAATGCAGTCAGGGGTCATGATGAGGAGGCATCTTGGACAATGGTGGTAAGGAGGGGTTGGAAGCGAGTAACCCCTCCAAGAACTGCGATCACTGCAGTAGCTAATGGTGGTGGTCCCTCAAGGGGGTCTGATCCCACTCATGCACTGGCTAGAGGGAGTCAGACTGTGGCAAAGGCTAGTAGAGAATGGCAGGGTATCATAGGGGCTGCCAAAACAGATTGTATGATGGCGGTACCAACGAAGACAACAAATATTTTCATCTTGAGATGTGACCTGATCTTACGGCTAAGGAGCTACAGGCATTTGTGGAAGATAAGGTGAACCTTCAGGTTACATGTAGGAAAATTGACTCCAGATGGACTATATACAGTTCCTTTCAAGTTACAGCAGTCTGTGATGATCCAGGGGTATTTATGGATCCAGCAGTATGGCTGGAATAGGTATATGTACAGCATTTCTATGAGAAGAAGGGAAGAAAAACACCTGCAGCCACTCTTGCAAGTGCTGGAGAAGGTAATTATGAAGAAATCATGCGTCGTACTGTGGAGGAAAATCTAGCTGGGTCTAATGCTGTAACTGCTGTGCCTGGTATAAGTGGAATTCAACGTGTAGAGATGGCTGGCAGAACT
Source organism: Bathynomus jamesi (assembly GCA_023014485.1). NCBI lineage: Eukaryota > Metazoa > Arthropoda > Malacostraca > Isopoda > Cirolanidae > Bathynomus > Bathynomus jamesi. The sequence goes on from JAJOZX010001788.1 coordinate 101,046, forward strand.
TCTGCATCTTCCTAATTGCAACATTCGATGTAATCTCTCATAACTGTAGAGGCCTGAGCTTATGCAATAACAACAAACACAGGTGGATCATAATTGATAAGCTGTTAGAGGATGCCAATATTCTCTGTCTGCAGGAAACATGGCTATGGAAACAGGATTTAAAGGGTTTGAATAGTCTGTCCAGTAACTTTCATGGTATAGGGGAGGCTACCCACCTGGTGGGGTAGCTATTCTATGGAGGTTGGGGTATGGGAAATATATTACTGAATTAAAACTTGGTTTGAATTGGCTAACTGGAATAGAAATTTGTGTAGACAATAAAAAAATTTGTAATTTTGGGTATTGGTGCACCTTGGTCCTTGGTGGTGTAGTGGTTAGTGCTGCTGACTACGAATCCATCAGCCCCGGGTTCAAGACCTGATGGCAGCTGGTGCGCAGCAAAACCCAGCTGTTCATCCTTCCACACAATAAAGAAAGTGGTTAGTAGATAAATGGGTACCCTAGGTGGCCTCGTGGTTAAGATGCTGGGCTGCTGATGGGGCATGGTTTGGATTCCACATTAAACTGTAGGTCTAAGGTGGAGTGAAAAGCTTGACCTTCGTCAGAATGAACAATTCGGGCAGAAGCTAACCAAAGGTTAAAGGTTATATGCCTTTTCAGGCAGTTGATAATGAAGATGATTACCTCCTCAAATTGGGGCAGGTCAGCAGTATTATTGATGAGTTGGATACAATATGTGTACCTATTATTGGTGACTTTAATGCTAATGTGCTTAATGATAATTCTTTGTTTAGCAACCACTTAAAAGCCTTCTGTGAAGATAATAACTTGACCCTTTCATCCATGTATAGTCTTCCTGGTGATAGCTTTACTTATGTTAGTGATAGTTGGCACACCACCTCATGGTTGGAAAATTGTATTTGTATGTTCATTATACACAGTGATTCACTGGCCTACTTAGTCCGTGCTCCAGACAACTCTCTCTTAATCTTCTATGAACCTCTTGAGTCTGAAATAGTGTGTCCCTTTTCAAATGAGTGAAGTACCCCACATACAAAAGTAATACTGTAACATGGGGCTATTGTGCCCACTTTTTTTAGTTTTTTATGGTTAATGAAAAACATGAAGCAAATTTTTTTTATTTTATTTCATGACCAAGTAGGGCATTGTCAAGGCTGTGCCTGGTATAAAAAAAGAAATATATTTTAAACTTTTCTATTAAGACAATATCTAAGACTGGCACATTTGCCCCATTCCATGGGGCAAATGTGCCCAGTCACCTTCTTTTAGAAAAAATCAGATACCACAAAGCTGATAAAGCAAAAAATGATTTACGATAGTTACAGATGTATTGTCTCCCTAACGTAGAGAGATGTTGCCAAACACACTGCGACAAAACTTTTTTTTATTGAATGTTGGCTTCTGAAGTTTTTGAACAATGTTAACAGCTTCAGTTTCAAAGAGGTCTTGATTGTTGGGTGGTGCAAATACAATAAATTCATTGTTAGATAGTTCATAGTTATGTCTGAAATATTTGATGTTCCAAATCTCAGGAGAAACACATTCCAGAAGTTTGCCAACATAGTGGAAAATCATTTTCTTTGATGTAAATCTAACTAGGACATAGTCTCCTTGAAGCTGGGATTTTGGCTCTTCCGCACCACATTCTGGTTCAACCTCGTGAATTGGTGAAATGCCACTCAGGGCATCATCAGACAAGGAAAGGTCATCAGCATCAGAGGATGAAGATGATGGTACTTGGGTGAATGATTTCCTCTTTTTTGTTATACCAGATGTTGATGCATGCTGGTTGATATTGTTGAGGGTCACACTTTTTCCAGGTGATACTACGAGTCTTCTTCCCTGAGAAACAGCAGCTGACTTTCTAAGCCTTGTGAGGTGGGCAATCACCAAGGGACTAACCAAGTCTGTTGCAGGCTCCATATGAGGTCGTTCGATCTTGTCTAGTATGCGCCTTTTGTTGAGTGGATAGATGCCAGTAGTTTGAAAGGCTTTTTTCACCATTTGGGTTGTACTGGTACCAGTATCCTGCATTACAGTAAGAAGATTCAGCAGAAGATGAGGAAACCACCGTTTGGGCAAAGTAGCATAATGCTTACCTGCACCAATCTTCCACTGGGTAAGAACAGTCCTCCAAGCTTTCTTCATAGGGCCATATATGCCGACATCAAGTGGTTGAAGGAGATGTGTGCTGTTGGGTGGGAGGAATATAAACTTTATATTGTTCTTCTCACACTCTTCGATAATATCTGTAGAGAGATGAGAAGATAGGTTGTCTGCAACTAAAATTCTTGGCAAGTCATTTTGCAAATCCTTGTAGTATGGTAGAGCCACTTTTGTAAACCAGTCTTTGAAACAATGAGTATCAAACCAGCCTGATTTACTTCTATTATACCGAGCATTAATAGGCCCACCTCTTAACCAGTTGTCCATTAAATGCTCAGCACAGTAAACTACATAGGGATCTAAAAGTCTACCAGAAGCACTACAAGCAAACATCATAGACACTGATGTTTTAGATGTGTTCATCATTCATTCAGCATGTTTGATGCCTTTCCTGTACAGCATAGTTTTAGACTTTGGATCATCTGAAAGATTAGTTTCATCATAGTTCACTATATTTTCAGAAGGCACTGCATTTACACCACTAGTTGCAAGATTATCAAAAAAATGCTTAATAGTTTCAGTACTTATAGCAGCTCATTTATGAGAAATGTTTTGGCACATGCGCTTTGTGAGTAGTTGTGAATGGCATTTCACAAAACTTCTCCCCCATTCAACACCTGGCAAATTGTCTTTGAATTGGAATATACATTGGCCAGATTTGTCAAGGAGTGACTTTACAAAAATACGGAGCTCTAGGTCATCAAATGCATAGCGATAATCACCTAGAATGGAGGCATGTTGTGCTATGCTTCGCTCTTCTTCTAGCAAGAGTGCAGTCAGTCTACCAGCCATGGTGTGTTTCCAAGCACCACTGAAATGATCGCGTAGAGTTCTCCTTGGTATCTGCATCTGAGTGGATATGCTTCGAATGCTCTGACCTTCTTGGATGAGCTGCAATGATTCCTGAAGGTCATGGTCACTAGGTTTTGGGCTTCTTTGCCCCTCCCACAGGTTTATAGTTCTGGACCATCTCAACAATTACCTAGATATTGACCTGGAAAATAAATATGGACTTTTAGGAAAACAATATAAAGATTTTTAGTTTGCATAACAACACAAAATGTCACTAAACCAAGAAAGCACCCAAACATATAGAAATGCTGTAGAAAGAAATAATATTTATAACTGGGTGCATTTACCCCAGACAAAGTGAGTGCAATTGCCCCAAGGGTAATAATTCTTGCTTCATATGGTATACAGAACTGAAACTTTAATCAAATCTACCTTAACATATTTATAATTCATATGCAAAAAATTGGCAAGTTTTTATTTTCCTTCATAGTTTGGCAATGTATAATGTTTCTGGTCAAATGCTTAGTTCATTTTGGGAGAAAAATTATTATACCAATTAAATAATCTTTAAAAATTATTATCTAGACAGCTGATTTGCCTTTCATATGTAAATTAGACATTAATGATGAAGTGCATACCTACAAACAAAATTTTAATTAGGAATTCAATTTCTAATACTACTTTATATAGATTTAAACATATGTGGGTGCAATTACCCTGTGACTGGCGCGATTACCCCACTTTATGGTAGTAATAGATGAAAATTAAAGCTATAGTAATAGAAACCCAGTAACTGACCCCATTTCTGGTAAGATGTATGATTATATACTGAAGAATAGTGAGAGAAGCGTGTTTTTGAGAGCATGCTGGACTGCTCAAGTGCTGGGTAGATGAGACAGAAAAAGAGACTAGCTTGCCAGAACATTTAATGTCACTCCTTCAAATATACTCTGCTTCATCTTCCAATCTTTCTTCAAGAATCGCCTCAATCTGATTCTCTGGATTGATAAGCATAAGAAAAAAAGAACCATTTTGAAATTTTTCTAAAAAATGCCATGACCCATGAAGAATTTTACGACTCCTAAGGAAAAAAATTTTTTGCCTTAGAATAATATCTACCCCTGCCTTTAGATGGAAAGTTTTGCTAAATTTTCACCAGTTATCAGACTTGACATTACTTATACAGGTACTGTATTGATTCAACATTTAAGATGTTGCATAAGCTTAGCTGCTGATTTGGTGAAGGTTTTGTTTTGGTCATTAAGGCATCAACTTTTTTACAGTAAGCTTCCACCTTTAATATTTACGGTACTTTATTTGCATGTACACAGGTTGAGAAGTCGTACATCACAAGTGACTTCCCCCCAAAAAGAGTTCGCAATACATCTCATAAACTTCTGGAGTTACGAAGGACAGGCCTTGAGGCATGGTTGCAGTCACTCCTCAAGATACAGCCCATTCCAAACTGTCTTGTATCATTTTTGGAAATATCAAATTATCGACCACCAGCAGAACTTGGGTGAGTATTGAGGTAGAGTATAAAATGCTGAATTTAGAGCTGAAAAGTACATATCTTGGAGTCCAGAGTTTGGATTGTCATCCTATCTCCTTCACTTTCTTATTTGTATCCTCTTTGTAAGTCTAACAAAACAATAAAACAAAAATCTTTATTGAGGAAGGAATACAAGTGACAATTTACAATATTTTTTAATATCTTTATGTACAAATTAGATACTTGATATTAATATAGTTACAGTATTTTAATCTGAAGATGCTATTGGAATCAGGGAAGCTTTCTAGGCAAAATTGAGGGATTTAATTTATTTACTACATAAGAGAAGTGAAAATGGTAAGTAATAGTAAATAATAATAATAATAATATAATAATAATAATAGTAAAAAACATAGGATAAAAATTTACAAAATTTTGCCTAATTTTAAATTAAATGATTTGTTGTATATTTAGTAGAAAATAAATGATGCTTAATAAGAAAAATGAGAAAAAAAATTAGGAAATTAAAATTATTTAATGAAATTAATATTTTCTATAGTTAATTATAAAATGTGAACTTAATTACTATGGTAATAATGGCATTAGTGAAGTTGTACATCATTTGAAGCTAATGAAGTACTGTACTACTTTAGTGATTTGGAAAATACATTCAGCAATGAAGCCTGCCTGATATTTATGGGAATTGCATTCCATACATCTACTTTGGAAGAGAGTACATTTCCTGCAGTTTCCATTGCATAGTTTGGTTTGCATATAAAATCCTTGGACAGTTTGGTGGTATGATGATTATTTATTTGGCTCTAATTTAAATTCTATTAGTGCAGCCTAGGCTAGTGGAATGAACTTGTAGGAAACAAGTGAATGAATAAATACAAGTGAAATATTGAGTAATGTTCAGAGTAAAATTAGGACTAGTGGAATGTACAAATGTTTTGTACTATAAATGTATTTGTACCTAAATACATTTTTTTTAATTGACTCCAAATATTTGTGCAATTTTTTTTTATATGGTTTAACCGAGTGAATCATGCAAGAAAACTTTCATTTACCTAGGGGTTTTCAACCTTTTTTTTCTTCTGTACCCCTTGAGCTCTTTCAGCACTGATCACATACCCCCAACCCCAGAGTGTGATTGACAACATTGAGAATGGTAAACAGACAAGCATGATTCATTCCACCAAATAGTTTTATTGAAGAAAGTTTCCTTATCACTAGCATGAACAATACTCGCTAAACTTAATGAGAAAGCTGGGTCTGTTTTTTTGCCACATCAATCCAATCATGTATAAAATTAAAAGGGTTATATTTTCAGGACCCTGTCATGTACCCCCCCTAAGATTCCCTCACATACCCCAGGTTGAGAACCACTGCATTTACCAAAACAAAATCACTTTATTTATTTTTTATATGGGACTTCAGTTTATGTACAAATATAAATAGGAAAATAAAAGTAAATATTCACTCATTTTCTACATTCATTCTACTGGCCTAGTACAGGGCTCCAATAAACCTTAGCCCCCCCCCCCTGGCCTAAACCATTAGAGGTACAATAAAACTAAGCATACCTTACAAAAGAGAATTTAATCCTGCATTTAATGAGAAACAATTAAAACTTGGTGTTCCTGCCATTGGCTTCCAAGACAGCCTGAATTCGCTTTGGGTAGCTTGCCAAAAGTGACGTGAATATATCTTGATTGTTACGCAAATTTGCTAAAACAGTTTCAATGTGTTGCGTCATTGTATCCTTCGAAAATCGATTTGCTGCAGGTTCTTGAAACAAGAGACACTCAACCTTGTCCTTTATAACTGATCCAATGTGTTCACAGACATTCAGGTCAGGAGAATTTCCTGGCCATTCTTCATTTCCAAAGAAATCAATCTCATGGTTCCGCAACAACTGTTGAGTGGCTAATGCCTTAAAGCAGGGGGCCTTATCATGCAGAAGTGTGACCTGATCGACATCCATAACATTGTTTGGGTTTCTTAGAAAAGGAATGACATGCTGGGATAGAATAATATCATGAAAATACTGTCCATCCAAACTCTGACCATTTGGCTTCAGCACCCACATGAGCTTCTTTGCAGTGAACAAAACAAACACACCAACACAGTCTGGACTTTTTAATAATTCGCGATAATGTTCATTGTCATCGATTTCATCTGGTGTTGTGGCCCACACTCGATCATTTTGGTAGTTAGGCCGACGTGTTACGTAAACAAAAAATCCATCGGAGACAGTTAAATGCATGAAATCATCCACATCCCAATCTTTAAGATAATGGGCAAACCACATTGTCATCGATGTTAAGTTGAGTTTTTCTTGGCTTTGGAAGTTCATGCCAAGGCTTTAAACCTTGCCTATGACGGTACAGTCGAATGATCTTTCCTCTCAACACTTCGATCTCTCTAGAAAGTTTAGCACAGCTGTTTTTCCGCTTACCCGTACCGCTTTCAATGATGTCCTTTGTTTCCTGAGAGAGTGGCAAATTTGGGCACCTAGATTTGGTTGTATCCATTTCACATTCATCCAAAGTTTTATTCCAATTTCTTTTGACGAAGTCCTCACCACTTCGCAACTTTTTGGCAACCCATGAACGTTAGTGTGTCCCAATTTTTTTTGTTCCTGAAGTTTGTCATGCACACCCCCCTAATTTCTTCCACTCGTGAAAACATGCAGCAAGATGAATTTCATTTGTGTTCTTTAATTTTAAGGGTCCCCTCAAACCATGTGTTACTATTGCTGAACGGCTACTCTCTACCTTATACTAATTGTAGCATATTTCTTTTCAGGTTATGGATACAAGAAAGCAGGAGACTGTGTGGTTGGTGGGGGTGTTGCGAAATGAACCCCTGGAAACGCTGTGTCAACTCCCGACAGTGGGAGATGTTCTTCGACGTCTGTTGTTCTTCACTCGGAAGAAAAAAACGTCCACGGCGGAAGCTGCCAATGTGGTAGCTGATGAGGTTATGGCGGTGTGGGCTCGGGCATCTATTCCGACCTCCCACAAGCCCAAGTGCGTCGAGAGGATCAAGTCCCTCTCCACGGACTACGAGAAGGTTGCCAGAAACCGAAACCGTGGGGGAGAGAAGCAACTGGAGCGGGAAAAGGGATTCCAAGCCAACCTGAATACACTGTTCGAAACAGCTCATGCCAACGCCATGAAATTCATCAAAGTCCCCGAAGATCGAGACTTTCTGAATGACCAGCAAACCGTGCGGAAGATGTACATCGGAGGAGAGGACCTGGAGTTTGCTCGCAGGGCAGCGGAGCGGGAGAAACGCCGAGCAGCTGAAGAGAAGAGGAAGAAGAAAAGCCGCGAAGAGATGGACTCACTGCAAGCAAAAGGAACGGTGAAAAGTGGGTCTTCTTCTTCTTCGGAGTCCATGGCCGAAGCATCCAATGATGATGTCCAATATTCCTCTCCTGGTCCTTCGGCTCCTCGATCCGCTCCCAAGGACGGCCAAGTGTCGGCAAGGAGGATCATCCAATATCCCAATTTTGCTGCAGCCCTGGATCGAACTGGAACCTCAGTACGCCAAGCGATGCACATTGTGGCTCCAGCACTCGCTGCCGCGGGAGTTGAGTTATCCTCGGTCACCTTGTCCAAATCAAGTCTTCACCGTTCACGGCAGAAGTCCAGGAAGAACTTGGCAGCCGGAATCAAGACCGAGTTCAATCCTGATACGCCGCTTGTCGTCCACTTTGATTGCAAACTCCTCCCTGATTCGGATGGAGGGAAATCGGATCGCATACCAGTGCTGGTCAGCGGGAAGAATCTTGAGAAGTTGTTGGCGATCTCAAAAATCCCTGACAGCACGGGACAGCGGATGGCTGGAGCTGTTCTGAAGGTGCTGGATGATTGGCCGCAAGTTCAACCATGGATTGCCGGCCTCTGCTTCGACACAACAGCGGCGAATACCGGTATTCACAGCGGCGCTTGTACGATTATCCAGGACCAAATGGACCGCCGCGTTCTTTTCCTGGCTTGCAGACACCACATGATGGAATTGGTAATCACCTCAGTCTTTGACCTGTTCTTCAGGTCTTCTGGCCCCGAAATTGCGCTGTTCGCTCGCTTCAAATCCCAATGGGAGTTCATCGACCAGACGCAGGCTTCTCCGTTCAACGGCGATGGCCCAAGCGACATCCTTTCGGAATGGGTGGCGTTGAAAAAAGAGCAGATTGTCCACTTCATTGAAGACCAGCTTGAAGTTGGCCACCCAAGAGACGATTACCGGGAGTTCCTGATCCTCGCTCTGGTCTTCCTCGATGGTCATGGCAAACGAGATCTCCGGTACAATCGTCCTGGAGCATACCACCGCGCCAGGTGGATGGCCAAAAGCATTTAGTCTTAAGATGTTCATCTTCCGAAGCCAATTCCACCTGACCGCTCACAAGGTCCGGTCACTACGCAGGATAAATGTCTTTGCCGTCACCATCAACCTCCAGAGGTGGTTCGAGGCTCCATTGACGGCGGACGCGCCCGTCAATGACCTGGAGCTGTTGGAGGACCTAGAGCGGTACAAGGCGGTGGATCATGATGTAGGTACCGCCGCATTGACGAAATTCCGGGGCCACCTCTGGTACCTAAGCGAAGATTTAGCCGGACTCGCTATGTTCTCCTCCAAAACCACCGATGCAGAGAAGACGGCCATGCTCCAAAACCTGCACAAGAAGACCGAAAACCCAAAAGATCTGCGTCGGCTGGAGGGAAAGAGTGTCTTGACCGTGAGACGGTCGGATTTGAGCACCTTGGTCACGAAAAGGACTCAAAACCTTTTTCATTGCCTGAAGCTGCCGGTTCCAAAAACCCCCAAAGATCTCGAAGGATGTGCACCATCGTTGAAGTCTGTGAACGACGCGGCAGAACGGGCGGTGAAACTGGCGGAAGATTTCAACGAGGGCCTGACAAAAAACGAGGAGGAACGGCAGCTCGTGTACCAAGTCGTCGAACACCACCGTCAGCAGTTCCCCTCAGCAGACAAAAAGATCCTCTGTCCCCCGAAATGAAATGTGCCATTAGGAAGAATTTCCATTTCCTTTAATTTAGTCATTAGAAAGAATTTACATTTCATTCTTCCATTCTAGAATGATTAATGCTGAGCATTTACGTTTGTTCATATAGGGTCGAATAAACAAGGTCAATGAGGGGACCCTTCCCCTCCTAATAGGCCAATGAAATTTCGCTTTTTTTTCCTTTCTTCAAGTGTAATTAAATAAAGGGGTGTGCGATTTGACTCTTGCAAATTTTTATTTTCACATGTGAGGCTGGGACACCCTAATGAACGTGTTATAAAGGTGGCTCCAGCATCATGAGCTTCCCGAAATGTTATTGCTCGTATACGATCTATCACACGTTGCCTCTCCGAATCACCAATTAATTGAGAAGCCATTATATTATCACTTTATCAGCTAGAGTAATTTGAATACCTGCAATAAATAAAGAATTTTATATATTTTTATAATCACTAAAAACTATTTCGATATAAGTAAACATGTAAGCTGCAAATGAGGGGGCTAAGGTATTTTGGAACCCCTTAGTACTGTAGCCAAGGTTGCCCTGATAGAATTTAAATTAGAACCAAATAGGATGAAGTCCCACAGCCAGATTACTCCCATAATGATTATTTATCTGTGTTAAGTACACTGTAATGTATAGAGCATTCAATGTGTATATATATATATATGCTAAACACTTTGCCTACCAACAGAACCACTGAAAAAGTTTATTTTTTAGTAGTGAGTTATTACTCTGTGGTACATTTATTGTTGTAAACATGTGGTATAGTTGCCATCTATATAGTATTAAGATAGTATATGCCATATGGTTATATACAGTTATACACTACTGAAAATAGTATATTTTGTTAGATGTTATAGCCTTCCTGATTCCTTATAATTTCAGATGTTAGAAAAAGGCTGAAAATTTAGATTGTAAATGCCTAATTTAAATAAATGTACTTTACATGTAGAATATTTTTAATTTGTTGACATGTAGTGCTCAAGACCTAGGCTTACCCTAGAAAAGTGAGTAACTAGACCAGTGGCCAAGACGCTGTGTGACAGTGAAAAATGGCTATGGTACTTGAAAGTGTATAAAGCATGATAGAATTAAGGTTGGGTTTGTATGACACTTGTTTATTTTGCAGTCAACTTGGAATATAGTATTACCTATTGACTTTTTTATGGTTTTGTCAGGACAGTGGATTTCAAAATTTTCATTTAAATAAAAAAATTCACTTGTTGTATGGTTCAAGTCTCGACCTGGACTTTCGGTTTGTCATTGAGGTGCTTTTCTGGGTCTTTCTTGGTGGAATAGATGGTTCAAATCCCACATAAAGCTGTAGGTCCCCTCTGTCCTCTGTTATGACATTTTAAGATCTTCCAAAAGAGGCTAAACAAACTCAAACATTATATTATTTTTTGATGAGAACCCAACCAGATCTTAACCTTGTTAGGAAGTCAGGCACAAGGAGGCAGATCTATTTAGTCATTAGTACCCCCCAAATTTAAAAATTTAACCTTAGGCCTCATCCTTTATTTAAAGTACTTTTAGAACTTTTTTTTCACTAAGTAATAAAAATCTTAAAAATCTTAAAAATCTTAGTGAAAATAAAATATTAAGAATTTTAAAAATTTATCAAAAGTATAACCAGTCTTTAATGACTAATAAACTTACTGTATATTGGGGCGTATAAGTTTACGGTCCAGATTAGTCGATCCCCTAACTTTCAATTTTAGATTTTAGCCTATTCTGGGTGTTTAAGTCGACCACCAACTTGCTAACATAAAAAAGTAAAACTGTAAAAACCTTGTAAAAATTAGTTATCAAATCCTTCATAATCATCATCTGACATCATAAGTTCATTATGTATATATCCTGAGGTACATTTGCAAGTGCTTCATCATATGGATCCAATTCAGATGCTGACCAAAAGCGAGCTAATGCAGGACCGAGGACCTATGACAGGTAGACCTGTCTTTAAATACAAGTTAAAATGGAAAGTAGAAGGTAAATTTGTTGATTTTTTAGACTGGGCCTATAAGTCGACTCCCTACTTTAGGGGCATAATTTTAAGCTTAAAATACTGACTTATATGCCCCAATATACGGTAAATTGTTTTCAAAGCCTGTTACAATGTAGTTACTAGTTAGATTTATAAACTAAGAAAATACCATAACTTTAATATCAAAACCGTGAGTCTGTTTTATATAGAAACTGCATTACTGTATGATTTAGTTTTCAAAATAACAGCATCTGAAAACCTGTCCTGTAAATTGTAAAAAAAAAATTTATTAATGGGTTAAAGAAGTTACTTAATTTATTTTAAAATGTTTGACCAACAGTTCTCCGTGCTTTGTCTTATCACCTTGGCCTAAGTTAACTCAAATTCTGAACTCTAATCTTCTTCTGCAGCTTAAATCCCATCTCTATATGGGGTCGCTGTTCTTGATGAGTCTCCTCCATTCTCTTCTGTCACCCACCATGTCCTCGTCCAAATTTTTCTCCCGGATGTCTGCCGCCACGCAATCCCTCCACCTCGTCTTCGGTCTACCTCCTCCTCTTCGTTCCGGTACCTCCATTTCCAGCACCCTACATCCCACGTAATCCTCCTCTCTTCTCATGTGCCCATACCATCTCAGTCTGGCTTCTTGGACTTTTCTTGACGCCTCTAATGCGTTCGTTTCTGATTCGATCCCTTCTAGTCACACCGCACATCCATCGCAACATTTTCATTTCAGCCACATCCATCTTTCTGTCACTAGTCTTCTTCATTGGTACCGTCTCCATTCCGTACAACATGGCTGGCCTAACCACTGTTTTGAAGACCTTCCCTTTCAGCTTCACCGGCATCTTACGATCCACAGAGAACTCCCGACACCTCTCTCCAGCTCCTCCATCCCGACTGTATCCTACGATTCACCTCTCCCTCTGCTCCCCCCTCTGCCTCGATTGTTGATCCCAAGTATTTAAAACGATCTACCCGTTTGATCAGTTCACCGTTTAACATCACACCCCCTCCTTCATCCAGTTGTACATTACCTCTCAGATATTCAGTCTTCTTCCGACTAACTTGCATACCTGTACTTTCCAATGCCTCCCTCCAATTTTCTAGCTGTTGTTCTACCTCCTGTCTTGTCTCTGCGCACAACGCGACATCATCAGCATACATCATGCACCAAGGAGCAACCCCTCTAACCTCCTCAGTCAACACAGCTAACACCACATTGAATAGGAATGGACTCAGTGCTGACCCCTGATGCAGACCAACCCCAACTCCAAAACTCATCACACCAACACTACACCTCACTTTCATCGTAACCCCTCTATACATTTCCTGAATCAATCTGACGTACTTCTCTGGGACCATCTTCTCCCTCAGGCACCTCCAAACCTCTTGTCTCGGTGTCCTATCATACGCCTTCTGTCCTTCCCTGTACCTTTCCTCCAACTGTCATAATGCAAAAATAGCATCAGACGTACTTCATCCGGGCATAAAACCGAATTGCTCTGTCGACATGCCTGCCTCCTCCTTCAGCGTTAAGTCCACAATTCGCTCCCACACCTTCATGGTGTGCGATATCGGCTTGATACGCCTATAATTTGAGCATTCCTGTATATCCCCTTTCTCTTTGAATATGGGTACTATGATACTGGCACGCCATTCCTCCGGGACCACCTCTTGATCGCGGAGCTTTTCCATAAGATCATGCAGGAAATCCACTCCTTCATCGCCAAGTGCCTTCCATACCTCTGCCGGTATCTCATCAGGACCCGTTGCTTTACCCCACTTCATTTTATCCAACGCCTTCTTCACTTCCGCTCTTTCCACCTTCCTCGTCATTGCCATATTCAGTAGTCCATCCTCATGGACCAACCTAGGGTTTTCCTCATTTAATAGTTCCTCAAAATATTCCTTCCATCTAACCTGTATATCTCTCTCCGCAGTACTGTCCCATCTGAACTCTAATGAAGATGCAAATTTATGGTTCAGACTCGGTTATTGTATTCAGATACCAATCAATAAAACTTTTTAGTCTCTTAACTGCGGATTAAAATTTTTACTTCAGTCCAGAACAAGAGCTGCTATGCTCTCCTAACATTTACAGTCAATAGTTCTTTCCTAAACAGTAGGCCTTAGGTATAAGAATTCATTACAACATAGGGTTGCTGGTGAAAAAGCCCATTGTACTCGTCAAAGCCCTCTGTGACAGTGGCTTGAAAGCTCCCTTCATGCGTACAGACAAATCCTGTAATTTCTGTTAGTATGGTAACTTGGTAAACAATTTATAATTGCCAGACTTTGTATAGTGATGGCAAAAGATGCAATGATAAAAAATTTATTGCGATAAAGAGAAATTAAAAATATTGCTATTGCAAAAAATGAATGATTCTGAAGGTTGCCATCTTGTATGTTGTATTTTATTTGTACCTTGTATTTTTATTTGAAAATTAAAAAAAAATAATTTAACGCTTTTATATTACAAGTTTGTCTTTAGTTGTGCCGTTTTGCCATCATAATTACGATGTCAGAAATAAAGATGACTAATTGGGCTCTCTCTGTTTAGGTCTTCGGAATCTGAACCCAAAGACGAACTCTCTCACCAGCCGATGCTCGTCTACAGCGAAGACCAATTCCTATCTCCGGATTGCCAACCGGAATACTTCTCCCTTCAACACTTTTGCTCTATCACTTCCCCTCCTTTAGCAAATAGCGTTACGAGAGGTGTTCTTATGGCTCTCTATGACCCCTCTTTCAGAGTAGACATTCCATGAGGTTTGATTACCCGTTAGTCTGTGTAGGAAATATATTGGGCTATGATAGCTATGCTGTTATATTGAACCAAATGTTTATATATACATACTCTCGTTTTATTTTGTAACTTGAACTGTGCCACTAACTTCGTAAATATTAGTAGCTACAATTGAAATATAATCCAGTAGTATTTAGTTCCAAAGCATTGATGTTGACCTTGTAATGTATTATAGTGTAGATAATAATATAGAGGTACTGATTATATTTAATCTATAAAACTACAGTACTTACAATAGATTACTTGACTAGACATATCTCCTTAAATTAGAAGGAAATTCGGTAGTCCCACAAATACACTACGTTTTAAGTACAAACAAATAGCAAACATGACTGACTATACTGTTAATCATATTATGACTTTTGCAGTAGTATATAGCGCATACGGCAGTAGTTATTTACTGCGTATGCCGTTTGGAGTGATAAAGGATGACCTCTTTAAGTATTATGATATATCTGCAAAGTCTTTGGGATACGTCGACCTAGCTTTTCTTTTACCATATTCTTTTGTGTCGCTTACACTGGGAGGCTTTGTTGAGTATTTAGGTCCGCGATTGACGTTGCCTTTGAGTTTGACAATTTCTGCTCTTGCCATGTGCATTTTGCCGTATTGCAACACTTTTTTCTCGTTTCTTCTTTTCATTTTCATCGTTGGAGGATCTCAAGCTTTGTGCTGGCCGGCGTCCTGCGCTCTCATATCGAACACTTTTGAAAGTTCAAAGTCCACTGTGTTTGGATTGTTCGGAACGTGTTGTTTCATAGGAGGAATTGTTGGGAAGTGTCTCGCGCTCTATTTGAGATCTGATTTTTCGTGGACTCTGGTATTCGTGGTTCCATCCGCGCTTGTCTTGATAAACAGTGCCCTCGTCTTAACCTGCAGCAAGTATTTCCCACCAAGTCGGCTTAAACAACTTGAAGCTGAATCCAGTGTATTACTGGAATCCACCCAAAAGAATCTCAAAACTTTGTCCACTTGGCGAACATTTATATTACCTGGCGTTCCCGAAGTTTGCTTTACAATGTTCTTCGTTAAATCCATCCGGTACATGTTCATGTTTTGGCTTCCTCTCTACATGAATAAGGCATTGAATTACACGCCCGTTGAGGCCGGGTACGCGTCTTTGTCTTTTGATCTCGGAGGCATTTTCGGTTCTTGTTTCGTCGGCTGCGTTAGCGATAATTGCTTGAAAGGGAGGGATATACTGACCTGCTTATTAAGCATACTCGGATCCACTTTCGCTCTTATTCTGTTCTGGATGGTCCCGAACGCGAGTTGGAGTATACATGTCGCGTTGTTGGTGTGGGCAGGGAGTCTAAATGGGGGATCAGACGTTCTCCTGTCTGGGTCTGTTGCAACCAAGCTCGGAAGACGCCATGCAGGTGTCACAGCAGGCGTGACATCACTCACAGGTCTCGTTAATGGCATAGGATCTCTTGGCACTGTGCTAGAAGGGCCCATAATCGGTTATGTTTCTGAGTGGGTCGGATGGCACGGTATTTTACCCATCATTATTTTATTTTCATTTGTTGCTAGTTCGTTTGCGCTGAAAGCGAGCTTTTTTATGGGTCCGTATACAAACTATTAATTATTTGTTAGTTTAGTGCAGAGGCTTTTTATTAAGTTACAGAGTACAGTATGTGGTTTATTTATGATTTATTTATTATTAATAATAATAATAACTGTTTTATTTTTAATAAGAGCCCAGTAAACCTAAAGCTTAAGGGCCAAATTAAATAAAATAAATAGTCCAGCTTCACAATTATTTGTCATTGTAAATGGTAAGACCAAGGTATTTATTTTTATTATTAATAAAGGTTATTCAATTCGATATGATTATTTTATTTTACAAATTGTAGCATATATTTATGTATTATATTTTAAAGTTTCGTCAGAAGTTCTGACTTCTTAGGAAGAAGCAAGTTGCTAGTTTCTCCTCCCTACATCTCAATCGTCATAGCATTCCTATTCATTCATTCTTTTGAATGTGCCTGCATTGGCACAATTGATAATTCACCGTTAATGTGATTGAACCATTTTGATTCTGAGGACAGTACTGTTCCGCTTTAGGGTAGACGCTATTTTGTCTCGTGGTTTAAGTAGCTGCATTTTTATTATACCCTGCACACATTCAAATTGTTTGTTTTTAAATTTGATTATTTTTCAGCTGTCGTGGAATCATCCTTTCCAAAGAGGATAGACACGGTACATATTTTTGTTTAAGTATTTTCGTGTGTTACTCATGAACATCACATATCAGTTCAAAAAAATGTCAAAGAAAATGTCAAAAGATACGCAATTTTGTAGTGGTTCGTTCAACTGTATACCGTAATTTTAACACGCTTCACTATTTTGAAGCACTAATTTGAGTTGCTTTTCGTACCACTATTTATATTTGTCCATTATTATTTTGTAGTTGAAGCGAGCCAGTGTAGTCATATCTACAGTGTTTATTTCGTACAACGCAAAATATAAACGTATGAAATGTTTGAAAGTTAGTTAAAGTTGAATTAATCCTCAATTATAAAAAATAGATCTTTACACTGAAGTAATGTTTTAATATCGATACACAAAACGACTTATTTTAGTAAAAGTAAAAGTTTGCTACCATCGACAATTATTCCAATTAATCGTTTGTAATCGTATTTCTTTTTTGTTTGAGAACTTCCGAGAAAAATTGCTATTCCTCTTTAGATAAAAATTGTTGCGAAAATTCATTGTAAATCCAGTGTTGAAGTCTCCTCTATAATTGTTATTATCTTGGCTTGACCACTCCGTTTCAGTGTGTTGTTTTAAAAAAATTTAAGGGCACTGGTTACGTAGTCCCCATATCAATTCTAAAGCAGCTTTTAAAATTGGGCAGTAGGATAGCTGGTGTCATTGTTCATTAGTAATTCCTTTAGTGTATGTTACGTGAGTAAGGCGTTTTTCCTTTTAAATCTAGCAATTTACGTGTGTGTGTATATATATATATATATATATATATATATATATATATATATGTTAAACACAGACCGTGCATGGCACAAGGAACTCTTCTGGGAAAATTAATCCACTATAGTCCGAATAAGTAATGGTAAATGACAAATACCATAGTTTTTTTCCTTTTTCATGATTTTAGCCCGACGTGGGCAACGGTCTCTTGCAAAGAGATCCCATAAATATAGCTTCCCTCACCAGCTATCTGCAAAGCAGACAGGATCCAGCTTTGGGACGTGGATCTAGGGTTTAAAGCAAGCCTAGATCCCTACACTCAGAACCTCTATATAAGTAAAAGACTCGTTGCATTCACGTCGTGTTGAATAAATCAAAGAAAAAGGGGGTAACTATTGTATTTTTAGCCAAAAAAAAAAACCAAAACTTAAACCTCAACCGGGACATTGAGCGTCCACTTTTCAAGGCACGAAACACGTCCGTTAGTATACACAAACTCAGAATGGTTCCCTGAGAACATTATATGTTAAACACAGACCGTGCATGGCACAAGGAACTCTTCTGGGAAAATTAAATCCACTATAGTCCGAATAAGTAATGGTAAATGACAAATACCATAGTTTTTTTCCTTTTTCATGATTTTAGCCCGACGTGGGCAACGGGTCTCTCGCAAAGAGATCCCATAAATATAGCTTCCCTCACCAGCTATCTGCAAAGCAGACAGGATCCAGCTTTGGGACGTGGATCTAGGGTTTAAAGCAAGCCTAGATCCCTACACTCAGAACCTCTATATAAGTAAAAGACTCGTTGCATTCACGTCGTGTTGAATAAATCAAGAAAAAGGGGGTAACTATTGTTTTTAGCCAAAAAAAAACCAAAACTTAAACCTCAACCGGGACATTGAGCGTCCACTTTTCAAGGCACGAAACACGTCCGTTTAGTATACACAAACTCAGAATGGTTCCCTGAGAACATTATATGTTAAACACAGACCGTGCATGGCACAAGGAACTCTTCTGGGAAAATTAAATCCACTATAGTCCGAATAAGTAATGGTAAATGACAAATACCATAGTTTTTTTCCTTTTTCATGATTTTAGCCCGACGTGGGCAAACGGGTCTCTCGCAAAGAGATCCCATAAATATAGCTTCCCTCACCAGCTATCTGCAAAGCAGACAGGATCCAGCTTTGGGACGTGGATCTAGGGTTTAAAGCAAGCCTAGATCCCTACACTCAGAACCCTATATAAGTAAAAGACTCGTTGCATTCACGTCGTGTTGAATAAATCAAAGAAAAAGGGGGTCTGTGTTTAACATATAATGTTCTCAGGGAACCATTCTGAGTTTGTGTATACTAAACGGACGTGTTTCGTGCCTTGAAAAGTGGACGCTCAATGTCCCGGTTGAGGTTTAAGTTTTGGTTTTTTTTGGCTAAAAATACAATAGTTACCCCCTTTTTCTTTGATTTATTCAACACGACGTGAATGCAACGAGTCTTTTACTTATATAGAGGTTCTGAGTGTAGGGATCTAGGCTTGCTTTAAACCCTAGATCCACGTCCCAAAGCTGGATCCTGTCTTTGCAGATAGCTGGTGAGGGAAGCTATATTTATGGGATCTCTTTGCGAGAGACCCGTTGCCCACGTCGGGCTAAAATCATGAAAAAGGAAAAAAACTATGGTATTTGTCATTTACCATTACTTATTCGGACTATAGTGGATTTAATTTTCCCAGAAGAGTTCCTTGTGCCATGCACGGTCTGTGTTTAACATATAATGTTCTCAGGGAACCATTCTGAGTTTGTGTATATATATATATTATATATATATATCGGGTGGTCCGAAAAAAATGACGCATTTTTTAAAAATTAATATCTCAGTAACCCCCTTCCTTATCATGACAATTTTTATATGCAAGATACTTTCAAACTTCTTTTTTGAATGCAAGAAACGGAATTCTTATATCTTTTATAGTTTCTCGCAATTAACAAAAGTAACAACATGGGTCAAAAAAAACAAAAATCGCAATATAATATCCGTTTTTTATACGATATCATTTTTATACGATATCATGCGATATTTTTGCAAGTTATTACAAAACTCTACAGGAATGAACAAGTCAAATTGTGGATATTTTTATTTTTTAACAATTCGTCAGTACCCCTTAATGATGTTGTCAGAGGAAGATCGTATTCTCATTAAAAATTGTTACTGTGAAAAAGGATGGAAGACTGGAAGGTTATTGCAAGAGTTTCCCGGCAAAAAGTGGAAAAGGCGTGCAGTGGAAAGACTCTTAAAGAAGATTCGCGAGTCGGGAAGTACTGCCAGAAAACCAGGAACGGTAGACCTAAAACAGCTTCGGTTCCAGAAAATGTGGATTACATCAACGATAAAATCTGCTCTCAGAAGATAAACCAGGAAGTCATTTGTCACAAAGAACAATTGCTAAACATTTGAATATTGGAAAGACTTCTGTACACCGAATAATTAAAGCACAAAACTAAAGCCTTCAAAAGAATAGTATCTTCTAGAAAAAGTGATACTGTTAAGGATAAAAGAAAACAAGGTGCAGAAGTTACTTGATAATTTCTCTGTCGTTGATATTAAAAAAGATAGTCTTCACGGATGAAAAAGATTTCACTCTAGAAATTCGCGAAACCGTCAAAATGATGATGTCTACGGGCGTGGTAAAAAGTGTGACATTTCAATAAACAGATTGTATCATGAAACGTCAAGATTCTCCAAAAAGGTTATGATATCTGCAGGGGTCTCTTGGAATGGCAAGACAGATGTTCATTTTATTGAAACTGAAAAGACACAGGTGAATTCTGCAAATTACATTGAACTTTTAAGAACAAAATTGTTGCCGGATTGTCGTCGCCTGTATCAAGAAAATGATTTCATATTTCAACAAGATGGAGCACCGTCGCATACAAGCTACGCCACACAGTCGTTTCGATTAGCAATACACCAAAATTAATAACGAAAAATGAGTGGCCACCACACAAGCCCAGATTTTAATCTCTATGGACTACTCAATTTGGGAGTTACTAAAAGAGAAGGTTTACCGAGGTCGACGAGAAAAATTCACCGAATCAGAATTAAAAAGTAAAATACTTGAATCTTGGCAAGAAATTGGCATTAATGAAGTAGGAAGTATTATTTTTGGTGGAAGAAAAGACTTAGATTAGTGTGTCAACAGAGTGGTGGTCCAATCGATCATTCTGTAAATTAATTAGTTAAATTTCTGATTAAATTTTTCCTTTCTCATGATCGTTTTTTTTACCCATGTTGTTACTTTTGTTAATTGCGAGAAAACTATAAAAGATATAAGAATTCCGTTTCTTGCATTCAAAAAAAGAAGTTTGAAAGTATCTTGCATATAAAAATTGTCATGATAAGGAAGGGTGTTACTGAGATATTAATTTTTTAAAAATGCGTCATTTTTTTCGGACGACACGTATATCACGCGCACAAACATTTCTAAATTTCTTCATCTAGGCCGAACTATTTAAAACTGGTTAAACGATAAAAATTCTTCATTTCATCGTATGCAGATACGATACTGAAGTCCGATTGAGCGAAGAAGTATAATTTGAAAGAAGAAAGTAATCCTTTGTACATTGATAAAACCATTACCATCCAAATAGGGGGTCAGATATGTTTGGAAATAAGAATATTTCCTTATCTAATTATCTAATGTCACTCGTAATAAATAATTTTATTGAAAACGTAACTGGACAGACGTGCACAAGTCTCGTCCATTTGACTGTATTGTTATACGCGTAGAGTTGTTGGTGACCAGAGTTTTGTGTACGACTCTGCAATTGACTTGTAGTTCAACATAACTGAGCGGCAGAAAAATCGGCCCACTTGGAATATCGCGAAAAGGTGGGCAAGTTTCTGTTTATAAAAGTTTTAAAATTCGAAAATATAGTCTGAGGCAACCAAATAAGGAGACAAAACAACAACAACATCGGCTGCGAACACCCTAGCTGTAACGAATTTTCGACTTCTTAATAATTCAACAGTCTGACATTCAGTTGTTCTTAGACTGCTAGTGCCACTTTTTCCTTCCACTAGAGGGAGTAGGCATTTGCGTTTAGTAACAGATGGACTTCTAATTCTTTTGGGATTCGGAATTGGACATTTACGATGGATTTGAGTGCCCTGAACGTCGCAAGAGTCGTCGCTCTAATTGAAGATGATCGGAGCCAGCGTTACGTCGCCGATGCGCTAGGAATTCCAAGAACGACGGTTAGACTTGTCTACCAACGTTATGTGGAGACAGGAGAGTACTCCCGAAGACTACGATCTGGAAGATCGCGCTGCACATCTGCCCATGACGATCGTTTCATCGTCGTGTGTTTTTTGAGAGATCGTCGCTTGACTGCCACAAACGCTCGCAATGAGCTGGAAAGGTCTCGAGACGTCAGCGTATCAGAACAAACCGTTAGGAGGAGACTTATGGAAAGTGGCTTACATGCTAGACGTCCAGCAATGGAACCCGGAGTTGCTCCCACACCGCCGCATTGCTCGTCTTGCTTTCGCTCGTGAGCATGTCAATTGGACTCCTCCAAAAGCAATCCTCTCTGTAAAAGTGCACGGGACAAATCTTTCTCCTGTTCTTCTCCACACACTTTTCCCGTCCATCGGATGTTCGAAGATTAAATCTTGATTCGTCCGTGAACAATACTCATCCCCCATTAGACCATAGTCCAATTGACATGGGCACGAGCGAAAGAAAGAAGAGTATTGCGGTGGTGTGGGAGCAATTCCGGGCCCATTTGCTGGACGTCTAGCATGTAAGCCACTTTCCATGTCTCCTCCTAATGGTTTGTTCTGATACGCTGACGTCTCGAGACCTTTCCAGCTCATTGCGAACGTTTGTGGCAGTCAAGCGACGCTCTCTCAAAAAACACACGACGATGAAACGATCGTCATGGGCAGATGTGCAGCGCGATCTTCCAGATCCTGGTCTTCGGGTGTACTCTCCTGTCTCCACATAACGTTGGTAGACAAGTCGAACCGTCGTTCTTGGAATTCCTAGCACATCGGCGACGACTCTTGCGATGTTCACGGCACTCAAATCCATTGTAAATATCCAATTCTGAATCCCAAAAGAATTAGAAGTCTATGTGTTACTAAACGCAAATGTCTACTCCCACTAGTGGAAGAAAAAAGTGGCACTAGCAGTCTAAGAATAACTGAATGTCAGACTGTTGAATTCTTAAAAGAAGTCGAAAATTCGTTACAGCTAGGGTGTTCGCAGCCGACGTTGTTTTGTCTCCTTATTTGGTTGCCTCATGGACTAACTATATTTTCGAATTTTAAAACTTTCATAAACAGAAACTTGCCCACCTTTTTGCTTTTCTCGATATTCCAAGTGGGCCGATTTTTCTGCCGCTCAATATAGTTATCTTTTAATTTTTACCAGCCAGTTTTGCATAAATATAATAAATATGACTTGGTATTGGGTCGTTGTTTGAATATTTTTTGTCGTAAAAGTTTTTCATGAAATTATATATAATTATATATATATATATAAATATATATATATATATAAATTATATATATATATATATATATATATATATATATAATAATCAATCAATCAATCAATCAATCATTCATTTCATTCATTCATTATCAACAAATTCTAAGTTTCTATTTAACGTACAAAATTTTGTTAGTTACTATATTTTGCCAATAAATAGTTTTTCTACAGAGTCTTCAGTTCCCAAAATTTATGGTAAGAATATTCGTCATAGGTCATCTCTGCCCAAGGACTAACTTGGATATAACGTAGCCAAGTTCAGTGTCAATAATTGGGTCAAAACGATTGTACACCAAAATATTGAGTACTGAATTCTGAATATATCTAACTTTTAAATTTTTTATCCCCGAGTAACAAGATACTGTAAAACAACTTGAGAACTAGGGAGAAATAATTAAGTGGTAAAGGTAAACTAACGTCTGTGTCTGATATCGCTCAAGGAAGTGAGAGGTAGGGCTCTGAGCGTGGACTACTTTAGCCAGTCAATTAAAGGTAGGTAGCCGGCCGGCCGCTTCGTTGTACCGCAACATTAAGTGTTACTAAAAATATTCAGTACCGTTAGTATTTGAAGTCTAAAACTTAATTTTTTTTAATTCTATAACAACTGAGCGCACTTAATATTTGAAACTCGTAACTACTTATCTGTGGGGAAGGAGTTGCGTCGGGGTGAAAAATTCCTGACCCGTTCTTGAATCATGTTGCTGACGCGTTGTGCGTGATGACAAAGGCAGAATGGGAGCAGATACTGTAGATGATAAACCTTTATCATAACCTATAACATTTGCCAAACTCTGGTACGCGAGCTGCTGTTGAATGGTATGTAAATATTTTAAAAATAAAATATCTCAACCATAAAATAAAAATAGATACTAGTTTACAGTTATAACTTTGGTTAGTAAAAAAATAGTCTGCCCTAAATACTTCTGAGGGTGGTGGTACGGTACCATTTTCTGTGCTGTACTTGGTAAAAAAAAAGAAAAAGGTTGAGTACCTTTGACCCAGTGTTCGATCGAAATACATGGGGGGGATTTGACCACCAAATATACATGGGACCCATACAAATGTCCTGTCCAATGGGACAATTGTTTTATTTGAAACAATTTATACTGTAGGTACCCACAGTACATCATCATGAAGATAGAATCACATGTTTATTTGCCAAATGATAGAAAAGTTTACAGTCCATTTGTCGTATTTTCTTTGAAATTAAATGCAATTCCATTGTACATCAAACTCTGGTCGACTATTATTCTGAATTGTGAAACTGCAGAGTATTTAATTTCTGAAGATATTGATGAAATTTACACGGTAAAAATGTTTTCATGTTTAAGCATGGAAGATTAGCAATAAGTGAAAAAAATATATGTATTAACAATCTCGTTACTCAAAGGACTTTGGTGAGAAAGCGGAAATAGTTCGGATTTGAAAGAGAAGGTAGAGGCTAAAGCGCGCACATCCGTTCACGTATACCTAAATTACACACGTAAGCACCTCTTCATACGCTATGCGTGGTGACACTTCCAGGATTTGTCAAAAATAGAGTTCTTCCTTCCTTCTATAGTGACCCATCGGTAGCCACACTATAATATGTAAAATAAAATTGAATGTTATTGGGGTCACCAATTTGACCTTTCAGCCAAACAAACCATATTTAATAAGGAGAGAGAAATGACTGTGATTTTAGTTTAATTGGAAAATAAATAAATAAATTTGTTCACAGTGATTAACAATTATGTATACGCCCCATGGGCGTCCGGAGGGGGGGGCAAGAGGGGGCAGTTGCCCTCCCTTGGCAATTTGTGTTTGCCCACGCAACGACTTCTATAATTCTACTGCAGCTCAGTCAGTGTTTCCACATTCAAGGAAATGTCGTTTACTTTACCTTTACTTTACCGAAGTGCCGTGTCGTTGAACTTAGAAGTGTTAAATAAACTATACTGAAAGAGAGAGTAATGGAATTATTTGCAAAGATCATTATATTGAGTGTTTTATTTATTTTTTTTCTCGAAAACCTTTTGGTCAATTTCACTGAAACTTACACGATTATAGTTAATCATAGTATCATTATATTATCTGAAGATGCAACATTCAACAGGCACATTGACAAAGTAACCTCATCATGCAAACAACTAATAGGATATATACTGAGGACATTCAGAACTAGGGACAGTATGACCATGCTTACCCTGTGGAAATCACTTGTCCTTCCACGCATTGACTACTGCTCTCAATTATGGTTTCCCCACAAACAGAATGAATTGCAAAAAATTGAGGGCCTACAAAGAACCTTTACCTCGTATATTAAACAACCTGATGGGCAACAGGTGAGTAAAAACAAATTAAACTACTGGGATAGGCTTAGAGGCCTCAACCTTTATTCCATAGAGAGAAGGTTTGAGAGAGACATCCTAATCTACACCTGGAAAATTCTAGAAGGGCTTTTAGTTGCCCCCAATACTGAACCAATTGTGCCCACCTTAACAAAAACTGGCAGAATGTGTAAAAAATATCACCTCCCACCAAACTGAGAAGGATTCAAACCCTTCAATATAATAGTATCTCTAGGCAGGGTTCTCGCCTGTTTAACTCCTTGCCTCAGTACCTTAGAGATATAAGTGCAGTCCCAGTAGATACTTTTAAAAAACACTTGGACATGTTTTTAGCCAACATACCCGACCAACCCACAGTGTCAGGGTATTCCTCTGCCAGACCAGCCCCCACAAATTCAATAGGGGACCAAATCGTATGGCAGGAGCAAGAGAAAAGAAGGGTGGCGACCCCGTCGTGGCCCCGCCTCAGGAGGCGCTGAGTGGACTTCGTGGGAGCAGTGCACCCTTGAGGCAGAAGCGCTTTAAGGTAAATTTAAGGTAAATATAAAAAATGGACTGCGACGGTGCGACCACTACGAGTAAAAACCGTCATCTCCCCTTATCATAGCCTGTTTTCGGTGCTAAATTTATGTACTTAGTAATACTAGCAGGCTATGATAAGGGGAGATGACGGTTTTTACTCGTAGTGGTCGCAGTGCATTTTTTTTTCTACCTAATAAAGAACTACTAAGAACTAATAAGTTAGTTTTGCCCCCCCCTTGCGAAAAATCCTGCGGACGCCCCTGATACGCCCTATACGGTAATTGTGCAATATTAGTGACAATATTAACAAGAAATGATTTTTATACAATAGAAGAGTTAAATGCTACAATAATGACAAGAAACGATAATTTAGGTAATGAGATATACGGTATTGGACACACAAGAAGAATTGATTATGCAAATAATAACGAGTAACGAAAGTACGATATTGGTACAGTCGGATTAGGCCTAATTGCGATCGTAAATACATGAGTTAGCTTCAAACGGTATTGAGGAACACTTTGAAGATAGTCTATTCGGTTAGGTTGGGAGTATACTGAGTTTGTAGGCTACGCAAAAGTAGTTTAGCACGACTGAATAAACGGTAAGCCAAATGAGCTGGTAGCTTACGTGAGGTTTACAGACCTGGGTTTCTTCAGAGGTAGACTGGGAAGACTGGAGAACCTACGAGCCTCTTTGAATGACTAAATACTCGTTGAAGAGAAAAGATTTGCAGGTCGAAATGATGAATGTTGAGTGAGGCAAAGGGACCGGAAAGATCGCGCGAGTTGGATCTTGCAGAAGTGAGGTTGCTTCCGGGGGCGTTGAAATGGTAGTAGGCTTCAGCAGAAATTATCAACTTCGTGTATGCTCAAGGGCGGATCAAGGCATTTCAGTAAGGGTCGATCCTAAAATAAAAAGGGCACAGTACTAAAAATTGTTTCTTAAAACAGACCATCAATGAGCGAGTGTAAAATCAATTGTATTGTTTTATTAGATCAGTCTCATTCAAATATGATACAAAATAAAAGTCTAATTTGGGTAGAACAAGTAATTATCACAGAAAATTTTTCAAACAATTATAAATTGTCTTGGCAATTAAAGGAGCTATGCAGTCCCGTAGCCAGGACTTCGCAAGGGGGGGGGGGGGTCGAAATTGTAGAAAGGCAGACTTTTTGGTGCAATGACCTACTCACTGCGGAGGGGGGTTAGAGTAGTTTAAAGAAGTTTGTGAAGTTTCAAAAGAAAATGCAAAAAAAAAATGCAAGTGTTTATTTACTAAATGATGATATATATTATTATTATATTTTATAAGTTAAAACTATGGTTACAAAAGTGGACCTTTCATGTCAAGGGGGGGAGGGTTCGACCCAGATCAAGTCCATGCTTACGCAGTCATTCACCATGTCTATCCAACTTCTCGGCCTCCTCCTCCTCCTTCCACCTTCGCAGACACTTTCATACACTTTTCACAACCGTCATCTTCCATTTTTTCCACATGTCCAAGCCACCTCAGCACACTTTTCTCAAATTTTCTTTCCACTGACTTCTAAACACCACGCCTTTCCAGAACCACATAATTTCTTAGTTGTTAGTCTGATGCATGAACACACACACCTCAGATTATACATCTCGACTGCTCTTGCCCTTGTCTTCTACCTTTCATGCCATGCTAACGTTTCACACCCTTACAAAACTGTCAGTACTAACAAACCTTCATGTAAAAAATCTCGCAGCATTTATACTCATTCTTCGCTTTCTCACAACCGATTTCAACGCACCTGACACCTTTCTTCCTTCATTCACTCTACTTTTAGCTTCATTCCCCTTCGTACCACTTTTGTTCAATACACATCCCAAGTACTTAAAATAATCTACCACCAAAAGCATTTCACTGCTCACCACAAACTGCAATCTGAATTTCCCCCCCTCTCCACAATCAATAACATTCATTTTCAAAACCTTCTCTCACACAAAACTTCTATGCCACAAAACTCTTAACAGCCTCTTGTATATCATACACTCTCGGCAAAGAGCGCAGCACCATCCGCATACAACAGATTCGATGGGTCTCACCTAGTCCCATCACACACCAGATTCATTCCTCTTTCTATCAGTCGCACTTTCACCTCTCTCATGTCTCCATCCATAAACAGGTTGAACAGGTACATTACACATCCTTGACGCACACCAAAACTTATATTAAATCATTCTCTCAGTTCTTTATTTACTCTCGCACAAGCCCTACTTCCATCACAAAAATTCGTTCATGAGTCGACTACCAATCCCATAAATACTCAAGACCTGCCGCAATGCTTCTCTATTCACTCTATCATACACTTTTCCAAAATCCATTAATGCCATCCAAGGGCGGATCTAAGTATTTCAGTAAGGGAGGGTCCAAAGTCAAAAGGGCACCCCACCCCTAAAATAAAAAGGACTGCTAATTTTTTTTTCTTAAAACAGAACACCAATGAACGAGTGCAAAATCAATTGCATTGTTTTATTAGAGCATTCTCATTCAAATATGATACAAAATAAAAATCTAATTTGGGTACAACAGTTATCACAAATATTTTCAAACAATTACAAATGTTATGTTTTAATTAAAAGAACTATCCGAATAAGAGACGAAGATAAAAATAGTGATATGGCTGCATCACTACTAAGGGCACCTCTCAAAACCATTACAATTACAAATTTGGCAGTACAGTGTATATGGATAAAGACTCAGAATAAAA
This sequence comes from Bathynomus jamesi, assembly GCA_023014485.1. Classification (NCBI taxonomy): domain Eukaryota; kingdom Metazoa; phylum Arthropoda; class Malacostraca; order Isopoda; family Cirolanidae; genus Bathynomus; species Bathynomus jamesi. The sequence goes on from JAJOZX010001788.1 coordinate 129,434, forward strand.
TTTTAATAAAATAAAATAACCATAATCTATTTACAAAAACAAAATTTGTTTTCAGAGGCATGCACATTAGGGTGTATCGTGCTCATTGAAGCGCGAATTTCAAGATTGGCAGTATGTATTCCTATGTAAAATTAAATTTTAGGAGGGGTTTGTTTTCTTGAATTTTTGCTAAAAATCACGTTTAAGTGTTCAAATTTTCACTTTTACGTTTTCTGGTCATGTACAGAACAGCTGTGCAGGACATACACTGTAGTACAAATGTAACAGACCGGTTTCTTACCAAACAAAACCATTGTAAGAGCTGTTATAGGCTACTAGAGTTTCACTGTGATAATTTTCTATGTTTCAGATACAAAGCTTGGTGAAGATTGTGTAGCCACCATAGCTAAGCAAGGACGAAAGACCAGAAAAAGTTCTGGTTCAAAGCTAAGTGATCTGGTGGGTCCAGGCAAGCAGTTATTTCCCACAGAAGTTCCAACCTGGAGAGCTGTGTTTCAGAGAGGAATCCTCCTCCAGGAAGAAAAGCTGCTTCTGGATGATATGAAGAGAGATCAGTACCCTCTGCAAGATTTGGCTAAGGACTTGACATCACTAGTACTGGCACAGTGGCGCAAAAGCAATACCAAGTTCACTCCTCCTGTGATCATTCAAGAGAGATCCATTGCCAGGAAGATTCTTGTCAGGTGGAATGAAATGAATTACCTAGTGAATGGCAGAGTGAAGGCTACAAAGAGAGAGAAGAGAATATCTGAACTTGATACATTGTTTGACATAACAACCTGCACACATGATATCACTCTCTGTGGAACTGAAGCATCTGGCTGCTCTGGCTATGCTGCTAGAGTTCATGTCAACTGTGACTGTCCTTTGCCTCAGAAGATTCCAAAGCTAGAGCTAGAGTGGCTCTATTACCAGAGGATCAAAACCTCAGAAGTTTCTGGCTTCCGGATGGCATCTGTTGATGTGAAGGAAACAGTGAAGCAGGTGAAGGCTGCTAAGAGGAAGGAGGAAGAACAGAAGGCAGCTGAGAAGAGAAACAGAAAAGAGGAAGAAGAAAAGGAGCTACTGCTTAGAGCTGATGATGGTGATGATGATGAAGATGAGGTGACTTCCTTGCAAGAGTCTCCAGGCAGAGCAGCTCCTACTGCTGACACAGATTTTTCCAGTACTGCACCAGGCGCAAGCTCCATTGTCAACACTGGTAAAGTCTCCACCTCTGCTAGGAAGAACTACATGGATATCTCAAGCACTGCTGCGGCTGCAGTCAGGTTCAAGGTGGCAAACACTCCTGCAGCAGCCATTGCAACTGGTTTCTTGCAAGATCTCATCAAAGCTGGCCATCTATCTGCTGATAAGGCATATCTAGCTGTTGATAGGATGAAGATGTGGAGGGGCAAGGAGTCTGTAATAGGTGCCTCGGTGGAGGCCTTGGAGAAAAGGACAGAGGGAGAGGAGATCAAGGGAATTTTCCTTGATGGAAAACAAGATAAGAAGACAAAGATCATGAAGTACAATGAAGAAACTGGCCGCTTCCATCCTGATATTACAACTGAAGAGCACTATAGTGTTACCTGGGAACCTGAGGGGAAGTATTTCTTCCATTGTACACCAGAAGAACCTGAAGGAAATGAGAAACCTGCATTGAAAATAGTTCAGGCTCTGTTTGAGTGGATTAGTGCTCATGGTGCTAAAGATACTATTGTGGTCCTTGGTGGTGACTCCACCAACACAAACACAGGACCTGATGGAGGAGCCATCACTCACTTGAAGAAACTGCTAGGTCACAAGTGTCACTAGCTGATATGCCATTTGCATATTAATGAACTCAGCCTCAGGCACATGATCATCAAGCTTGATGGTCCCTACACGCACAAGTCTGGGTTCAGTGGCCCAATAGGAAAACTTTTGGAGAAGATCAATGACATACCTGTCAACTTTAGCTTCAAGGCTCTGCCAGGAGAAGAAGATATAATTGAACTACCAGAAGACATTGTACAGAACCTTAGCACTGACCAGAAGAACTGCTACCTACTGATCAAAGCTCTCAAGACAGGAGATTTGAGCAAGGAAGTTGCTAGTCTGAAGTGTGGCCCACTGAATCAGTCACGCTGGCTGACTACAGGTGAGGCTCTGTTGATGCTGTGGATGAGGCTGCATGGTCTGAAGGGGGAGGTGTTGAAGAAGCTGGAGGTGCTGTTGAAGTTCTGCCTGGACTTCTACTTCAAGATGTATTTTGAGATCAAGGTGAAGCACCACATGAGGTATGGACCTCACCATATTGTGACCACTCTGGGACTGCTGAGAAGCCAGACCTTTGAAGTCAGGAACATAATCACTCATATGATAGTTCATGGAGCATATCATGCTCACAATGAGAACTTCATTGCATCTCTCCTATGCAGTGAGGATGAGGAGGAGAAGACCAGCATATTATTACAAGCTGGGGCTGGAGGAGGGACTTATACAAATATTAAAGAAGAATTGCAATTGCCAAAAAAAGGTTGAACGTCACAGTAGCTTGCGGAAAGGTGGGGGCAGCTGCCATCACACTCAGTGATGCCGAAAAAAAAATAAATAAAAATTGGTGGATGTGTTTCTAAAAAAAAAATGCAAGACCAAGAAAGAACAAAAAGATTCTGCATGATGAAAAGAACAGCCGCGAAATGTGGTGTATAGGAGACTAAAAATCATACAATTCCTTAGTTTTGGGCCATTTTGCGTGATTTTGGTTATTTTAGGGGTTATGAACCACTTTGGCTGATCTTAAATGGGTCCAAGCCTGCCCCTAGAAATAAATAAAAATCAGCGACGTGCACTCAGGGTAGACAAGGTAGGCAGTGCCTGCCCTAGCATAAAATCTAAAAATATAAAAAAGTAACTTTTTTCGTTATTTAAACTTCATTCTTTCAGTTCCTTAATGCTTTCTCTTAAAATACATACAAATTTCATGCTAATTCTGTATGTAGCATTATGTGTAATGCTGAAGCAGGCACATATTGCTATGCTTTTTATCCTGCATATAAATTATAGTAGCTAAATTCTTCGTAGCGCGTGCCGTCAATCCAAGCTTTTTCCTTTAAAACAATAGGAAATAAAGGCACTTTTTAACCTGCCTACGAAGCAACCCATGGGGCGGGCGTATGATGTACCAACGTGGCAACGCAACTGCAGTTTCCTTTATCTTGGGATGCAGATACTTTGATAAAGAGTAATGGGTTTTATAATTGGCTGACAAAAGACTCAACATATTTTCTACTAATGACCTATGAAGAAATTTTCAATAAAACTGAGCTACTCTTTAATATCTTGCAAACTAAAATAATAGATATTCCATATTGCATTGAAAGAATCAATGACACAATAGAATCATTAGAAGATATGCGTAAAAATTTTGGTGTTTTTTTTTGAGAAGTTTGAAGAGAATTGTATAGAAAATAACCTTGCTGAATCCAATTGTCGCATAAAACATCCAATTAAGGAAGAAAGAGAAAGAATTTTTTTGTCTTATATTGAATGATATAATTAAACAAATGGAAGCTAGATATAATGACTTCAAAAATTTGCGGTTTATTACTTTAGTTGATAGTAAGAAGTTTGCCGAAATAGCTAGTCAAGTTGATAGGGAAGCACAAGAAAGTTTAGAAAAGAATTATGCTAACTTCTTTGATTTCGTAAGACTAAAAGCTGATTTAGCTGGAATCTATAATGCACCAATGTTACGAGACAAATCTATTAAAGATTTTTGCTTGTCTTCATTTTTAAAAATGAACTGGAACAAACATTTCCCGAAGCAGTGAAACTGCTGCAATTGGTCCTTACAATTCCAACTACAATTGTTTCAGTTGAGCGAACATTTTCAGCTTTAAAAAGAATTAAAACATGCACTAGGAATCGAATGACACATGAAAGGCTTTCATCGCTTGCTTTAATCTCTATAGAAAAAGAAAGGTTCATGAAATTGGAACAAAGTACTACACACAACTTTTATGACATGGTTACAGAAATATTTCTTCAGAAGGAGAGACGAATGGAATTTATCTACAAATAATGTAAGTAAATACTTATATAACTAAAATTTTATTTTGAACTTTTGATATTTTTATTAATTACCGGGATATTAGTTGGTATAAAATAGCTATGAAATTCTGACCAGTTTTATTAAGTTGAGTAACAATGCGATGCATGCCTAATTTCTGTATTTCGATGGTAATTATTGTTAATACAGTTTTCAGACCCTTTGTTGGCAACTGATTTTATTAGTGCCTACTGCCTGCCCTGAGTTATTACGCACCGCACGTCCCTGCGGCCGGCTGAGTCGGAGTAGAAATGCTTAAGGGTGTATGTGAACAATATGGAACATATGGAGGTCATTTGAGGCTACCAAGTCTGAAATTGGCCAAAAATCCCATTTTTCAACAAAAAAGTGCGATTTTGAACACTTAAATGCGATTTTTCACAAAAGTTGCAGAAGATGAATCCCTCTTAAATTAAATTTTACATAGGAATGTATACTGCCAATCTTGAAATTCCAAATTTTTCAATATTCGACCTGAGCATGATACACCCTAATGCACATTATTCAAATTGGGCACTTGCAAGAAATTGAGGTGTGTGTGTGGGGGGGGGGGGGGTCAGACGTCGCCGACCACCTCTCCCTAGATCCGCCTATGTATACCTTGCAATCCGTTTCACATGCTTTCTCAGTCACTTTTCTTACTGTAAGCACTTGATTCACACAGCTTCTTCCACTTCGGAACCTTCCTTGGTCTCATTCACTAAGCATTCTGTAATATCATTAACTCTTTCTATCACAATCCTATCATACACCTTCCCAGCTACACTCAACAGACTTATACCTCAATAATTCTCACATTCACTCCTTTCAACTTTCACAAACCTGACCTTCATCAGAATGAACAATTCGGGCGAAATCGAAAACCAGGGTAACGAGACTATATATATATATATATATATATATATATATGCAGTAAAATCACAGAATAACACGTGATCTTATTAATAAGTAAACAACCACAGGGAAAAAGGAAAAAGAAACACGAAATCCGAACGCTTTCGTGATATACTCACATCTTCAAGGACAAGAAAGAAATAGCAATTTCTTTCTTGTCCTTGAAGATGTGAATATATCACGAAAGCGTTCGGATTTCGTGTTTCTTTTTCCTTTTTCCCTGTGGTTGTTTGCTATATATATATATATATAATATATATATAAAATCCACTTCGTTGCACAAAAAAGCTTATCTTGGTTTATTTTCTAAAGTGAGTGCATATCGCGAAAACTGCAATATGTGCACTTTTCATAAGTAAAAATTAGTCAGTTTTGTTATTTAAAGTTGCTCCACGAGATGACGTCTATAATTGTGTTATCAGCTGATTCAAATTCCATAAGTTAGGGATATTGAAGTATTAACTACTGAATAAATTATTTCTTAGGCTTCTGTTTTTATATAATTTCTATAATTTATAGTTTCATAGGTATCATTTCTGTATAATTTCTATAATTTATAGTTCCATAGCTATCATTTCACAAGTATTTCGTTGACCATGTTTTCAAATTTCGCGGATTTATTAGGTTAATTCACGTTACTTCCACACTAAAACTGTTTAGTGGAATTTTGCTGACTTTTTCTCCTTTTCATTTATTCTGTCTTTAATAATTTTCTTCTCATTCTTTTAAGTTAATCCAACCTCTTGAAATGATATTTTCCAAGACAAGTAAATATAGAGAAGACTTCTCTGTTCTTAATTTTGTAGGACCTAAATCCTCCACATAAACTAAACCTAACTTAACTTAACCTCACCTATATGACATTTATCGGCAAAATGTTTCGTTCAAATCAATACATGTAGTCAAGTTTGTAATCGCTGCCTTTGGCATCTCCCAGAGCAAAATTGATTAATTTTTTGTTTCTGCTATAAATACGTCATTTGTGCCGAAGCTTTCGTGCCGTAAATGAGTTTAATATTTGGTTTAAGGACTCAAAAAATCATAATTGTAAAAAGGAGTCTATTTTACTTTCAGCAGTGGCTGCATACATGTTGAAGAAAGTAATATTTTAAGTCAGACTGTGTTCAATATCAAATCCACTAATAATAATAATAATAATAATAATAATAATAATTCTGAGTGTAGCAAAATTTATATTGCAATACTGAGAGTGAATCGGAATTTTGACGTGACAATGAAGTTGTTTTAATGTGGCTTATTTCTATCTGTCCACTATGCAAGGACGTATGCAGCAACAGTGTACAGTGAATTATTAACCTCATTTTCAGATCTCACATTTACACAAGTGTTATCAGAGTATAGTTATATTATTGATATGAGTTTTCTTATTCAGGTGTTACTCTCCACTTGGCTACAAGTGTTATCGTTACGCGTGCAGAGTGTAACAACCCGTATTGATTACTTCCCGCCTCACGCCATTCCCACTGTTATTCATGGTTTAAAAATAAGGTTAGTTTATCTGTTGTACTTCCTTCGTCCATCTGAGGGCACTGAGACGGGCAGTAACGCCACCAGCCGGGAAAAATAAGTCTCCTTTAAAAGGAAAAATAGGTGAACCGAATACTTACGCGCTGCGGGCTTGTCACTACATCCCCCTCCCCATTAATCAGACTTGCTTGAGACAGTCCAGAGCTAGGTTCACGAAAATAAGGCTGATCAAAATAAAAATTCCAAATTTGCGAAAACTCTCTCCTGGTTTGGACATTAATAGAAATGAAAGGAAACGGACACACCTTAAATGACTTAACCTAGCTAATTGCTTAATCTAACTAGGATCGGGACGGAAAATCATTGTAGAATCATTGTGCGAAAACAGAATTATTGAAAAACACGAAATGGCAATCTTAAACTAAACAGGAAATAATGAAATAACAGTTAATTTTTGTATAACAAGAAACGGTTAGGTAAAGGTAACAAGTAACAGCCTGGAAACCCGTTTCCACACTGTGTAGGTGTGGTGAGAGTGTCCCAAGGTCACCTGAGCCCGAGCATTGGCAGGGTGAGTGGCTGACCCAACCCAACCCAAGAGCCAGCAGCAGGGAGCGAACCCAAGCCTCACCGCCCAGAGTCTGGCACCGATATCACTGAGCTACCAAGAGCTCAGAAATGATTAGGGAAATTGGCGGAATTACTATGACAAACTTCAAATACCAAATACAAACTACAAATTCCGCCAATTTCCATATTTTTTAGGATCGACTTGAAACACCCTAATATATATATATATATATATATTATATATATATATATATAATATATATATAATATATTATATATATATATATATATATATATACCGGGTGTCCGAGAATTATCTGTACAATTTTTGGCTGTTACTAAAAGTCAACCATGAAGTGTAGAAATTCCAGTGTTGTCCCATTTTACAGAGAAACTCATTAAGTTTTTTCTGATAAGTTTTGACAAGTTTTTTCTTTTTTGTACGCGGGTGACAGACATTGATGATTTAAAAGCAAGAATCACAGCTGCTATTGAGCGAATTGATGTGGATATGCTGCAGCGTACATGGCAACATTTGGATTATCGATTGGATGTTTTGCGAATCACTGATGGTGCACATATCGAATGTTTGTAACAACGTTACTTTAATAAAAGAAACTTTTGAAAATACAGATTCTAAATAATCTTGTTTAAGAATTTTGCGTGTGTTATCAAGAATTTTATTAAAAGATGAAATTGTACAGATAATTTTCGGACACACTGGAATTTCTAAAAAACTTGTCAAAACTTGGTATCAGAAAAAACTTAATGAGATTCTCTGTAAAATGGGACAACACTGGAATTTCTATACTTCATGGTTGACTTTTAATAACGGCCAAAACTTGTACAGATAATTCTCGGACACCCTGTATATGTATATATATATATATGTGTTATATATATATATATAATATATACAGGGTGTCCCCAAAAAACTATATACTCATATATATATGATGCTAAAAGAGTATATAGTTTTTTTGGGACACCCTGTATATATATATATATATATATATAACGTAAAGAACGACGCTTGTATAGAAGAACGTTCCGCGCAAGATGAGGAGGGAGAACGAACAAATGAAAAAATTAGGTAACCACCCGGGAATCGAACCCGGGATCTTCCGATTGCCGGTCAGATCCCGGGTTCGATTCCCGGGTGGTTACCTCATTTTTTCATTTGTTCGTTTCCCTCCTCATCTTGCGCGGAACGTTCTTCTATACAAGCGTCGTTCCTTACGTTAATTATACTGTGTGTTGTTTGCAGTTAAAATATTATATATATATATATATGATGAATAAAACCACGAAGGAAAGGAAACACAAAATGGTGCTTGAGCACCATTTTGTGTTTCCTTTCCTTCGTGGTTTTATTCATCATAAATATTTTCACGTGTTACTTTCGTGAAAAATTTTCATATATATATATATATATATATATATATATATATGATACACACAGACCGTGCATGGAACAAGGAACTCTTCTGGGAAAATTAAATCCACTGTAACTTTGGCTAAAATTACACTGGTCTACAAATTTTGAAAAAGCTCGTGCTTCGGAGATAAAATGTGTTTCCTATTATGGATTTTGGGGTGCTGAAAACGAATATGACCATAAAAACAGTCGATTGGCTACAGTTTCCAAGAAAATTTAAGTTACACATTTTGCGTATATGATACCATATATTAGTAACATACCTGTATAATGCAGTCACTTATATTGATTCAACCCGTCGCTTCTTTGCTTGTCTCTTGCATTCAACTTCTGGAGCATCTCTTGTTATTGTCCAGCAGTAGTCTGCTAACAATGATGGACTCCATTTCCCCTGGTAGCGTTTCTCCATCGCTGAGATATCATGGTGGAAACGTTCACCATGTTCATCGCTGACTGCTCCGCAGTTGGTCGTAAAAAACTCCAGGTGTGACTGGAGGAAATGTATCTTTAAAGACATATTGCAGCCCATTTTTTGATAGGACAACAGCAGGTTTTCCACCAGCTCCCTGTAATTGTCAGCTTTGGTATTTCCGAGAAAATTGGTTGCTTCTAACCGGAAAGCATTCCACGCTGTCTTCTCCTCATCTCTAAGAAGCTCGCGGATCTGTGGACCAACAAATACACCCTCCTTGATTTTTGCTTCACTGAGCTTTGGGAATTTACCACCGAGGTACTTAAAAGCTGCCCCCGTCTTATCCATAGCCTTAACAAAATTTTTCATGACGCCCAGTTTGATGTGTAAAGGTGGTAACAAAATCTTGCTCGATTCTACAAGTGGAGGATACTGAACATTTTTTGTTCCAGGTTCCAATGAGTGTCGGAGTAGCCAATCCTTCTTGATGGAATGAGAAGTCCTAGCCCGACTATCCCATTCACACAGAAAACAGCAATACTTAGTGTAGCCCGGCTGCAGTCCAAGCCCGATAGCAACAACTTTCAAGTCACCACAAACCTGCCACTGATGTTTGTCATAGTTTATGCAGTTCAAAAGTTGCTTCATGTTGTCATATGTTTCCTTCATGTGGACTGCATAACCAACTGGAATTGATGGCAATACGTTGCCAACATGCAACAAAACAGCTTTTAGACTCAACTTCGATGAATCAATGAACAGTCTCCACTCCTCGGGATTGTGAATAATGTTGAGAGCTGCCATCAGACCATTGATGTCGTTGCAAGCTACAAGGTCACCTTCCATGATGAAGAATGGGACAAAATCTTTTTCACGGTCACGAAACTTACTCTAACATTTTCAGCGAGGAGATTTCACTGCTGCAATCTGGAGCCCAACAGCTCTGCCTTACTCTTTGGCAGTTCTAAATCTCTGATAAGGTCGTTTAATTCATTCTGAGTTATCATGTGCGGTTTAGAAGATGTCAAGTTATAAACAAATTCAGGGTCTTGTGAAGTTGAAGGCTCACAAGTTTCGCAGTTCCTTCATTCTCCTCGTCCTCTGACTCCAGGGAGAATGAGTGTGGGGGCTCAGGAACGGGTAGTCCTTCGCCGTGAGGTACCAGGCGTATAGCAGAGGGTATTTTCGGATATTGTAAAATCCACTTTTTCTTCTTGCAAATACCTTTCTTGACTGGAGGCACCATACAGAAGTAACAATTGCTGACATGATCTGTTGGTTCCCTCCATACCATTGCCACTGCAAAAGGCATAGATTTCCTTTTCCGATTCAACCACTGGCGAAGGTTTGTTGCACAAGTATTGCAGCATATGTGTGGGGCCCAGCTCTTGTCCTGATCTCTAATCTTACAGCCCAAATAAAGGTGATAGGCAAAAGTCAATTCTCCACTGTTCTACACTGTTCACGCAATTACGAGACATCTTTGTTCAAATTAGGCTGAAAAAAATTCAGTTTCAAAAGCAAACACTAAAAAGAGTTTGACAAGGGTGCATTGTATGACTTCCGCGAATGAAATGATGCTGTGGCGTAATATGTAGACACCTGTGATACATCGATGCCTTGACTCTACTGCGCATGCGCGTAGTTGTATTTTTTTTTATTTTAATAAATTAATGTAATTACATTGCATTTTAATAATTTTAAATTAGGTAAGGTTAAGTTAGGTTAGTATTCCATTTATATTAATATAAAAAACATTATGGGAAGCAATATGTTAAAATGATCCGATCTATTTCTTAATAAATAATTTACAAATACATAATAGATAAATTTAAAATTACATTATATTGTGTATATATATATGTATATATTTACATTAATTTATTAAAATAAAAAAAATATGACTACGCGCATGCGCAGTAGAGTCAATGCGTCAATGTGTCACAGGCGTCTACATATTACGCGACAGATGCAGTCCAGTTAGTAGGGTGCACGGTTGCCTGATATCTTTATAAATAGAGCCAATTGGCAATTTTAGGCATCATTTTCGTATTCATTGACCCAAAATTAGTAAAGATTGACTACTTTTATTTCCGAAGCATTTTGGCTGTAGACCAGTGTTATCAATCAAAGTATTTCCAAAGGAATATTTCCATCATTGCTAAAAACTGGTTGTATAACATCCCTTTTTAAAGGGGGTGATCCTACACTAGCAACAAATTATAGGCCGGTGTGTTCATTATCTGTGTTTAGCAAAGTTTTTTTGAAAAATTGTAAAAGTAGAATGCAGCGATATTTAGAATCCTACAATCAAGATGGCTTCCGTAATAATAAAACCACGGAAATGGCTATTTTAAATCTTATGGAAAATGCAAATATAGCTAAAGAGAACAAAGAAATAATACTCTACTTAATAAATTATATTCTTACGGCTTTAGAAGAGCAATCAGTGATTGGTTTAAAAGTTATTTGTCCAATAGATATCATTTTGTATCAGTAAATAAGGTTTGCTCAACTAAAGCACTTGTCAAACATAGTGTGCCACAGGGCTCAGTTCTGGGTCCACTGTTATTTTTATTTTATATAAATGACCTTCCACATTCATCTGATACACTGAACTTCATAATGTTTGCAAATGATACAACTGTGTCTTTTTCTCGCAAAGATGTTAATTCACCTTAGAATATATTTAATTCAGAATTTATCAGTGTAATGAAATGGTTGACCACCAATAAACTCTTCCTAAATACCAGTAAAACAAATTTCATGGTCTTTACTAATAAAAGAAATGTATATCTTGTTGAACTTAATGTTGATGAAATCGCTCTAAAGGAGTGTACTGTAACAAAATTTCTTGGTGTAATGCTAGATAAGAATTTGCAATGGGGTGATCATGTAAATTATATCACGAAAAAGATTTCAAGGAGCGTTGCTATAATGTTTAAACTTAGAAATGTAGTCCCCAAACAGGTTTTATTGCCTCTTTATCATACTCTTGTTCTTCCTTATATAACGTACTGCACCCTTATTTGGGGAGACTCCGCTAACAACGCATTCAGCGGTATCTTTGTCATCCAAAAAAGAGCAACAATGTTATTATCTGATGCTGATTTCCTTGATCACTCTAGTGGATTATTTAAAGAGCTAAAACTACTAAAGTTCAATGATGTAACCAAACTGGCACATTATATTTTTATTTACAAGTGTAAGAACAAAATCATTAACTTACAATGGGTAAATAGATATTTTGTAACTCATCAAGAAATCCACTCGTATCAGACCAGAAATAGATCAAAGCATGTTATACCTCATTTTAGATTGTCTTCATCTCAAAAACTACCCATTTTCATTGGATTAAAACTATGGAATGATTTAAATGCTGATATAAAAAATATTGTGAATGTAACTTTGTTTAAAACCAAGTTGAAATCCCGATTAATAAATGGCATACAAATAAAAATCTAGGATTAATGTACGTTACTATTGTTTATTAATTTTTCGTGTGTAATCTAGAATTAAAAACATATTACTTGTGATTGTTCAGTTCCTATCTCTCATGTCTATATGTATAATATTGATTTCTTTGTATGGTATTGATATAATACCTTCGATGATGACCTTGCATTTGTCATATCAATAATGATAATTTAAGATTAATACATACTTTAACTATTAATAATACTTCTTTACTTATTTATTTATTTATTTATTATTAATTAATAATAACTATCTATTTTATTTTTAATAAGAGCCCAGTAAAGCCTAAAGCTTAAGGGGCAAATTAAATAAAATAAATAGTCCAACTTCACAATTATTTATATCATTGTAAATTGTAAAACCAACGTACCCTATTTATTTTATTATTAATAAAGGTTATTCAATTCAATTAAAATATATATATATATATATATATATATATATATATATATATATATATAGAGAGAGAGAGAGAGAGAGAGAGTCGTGTATTGGTTTTTAATAAGAAATTTAATAAACTGATTAAATTGTATGAGATTTCTAAGTAGAACCCGGATGTTTAGGCACTAAAAAACACTGAAAGAAGCAGGGAAATAGGCAAAATAAACATTCAAAATAGGCAGTAAAATCCCCCAAAAAGGCATTGTTTTTAGAAAACGTTTATCTAGAATAATACCTTTATATACGCATAATACCTATTACAATGCCCTTAGTGAGCAAGACAGTAGGTAGTGCAAATACTTTATTAGTTACACATAATAACAATGATTTAATTTCCAAATATAAAGTTTAATATATACCATTATACCATTATACACGTATAAATAATAAATACTGCAACGCCATTATAGTGAACAAAACAATAGGTATTGAAAATATTTGTTACGCAATAACGACAAGGACTTAAATTTAAAAAAATGTTTAATATAAAATAATACTATTATGCACGCACAGTTTCTGTTATATATACAGTATAGTGGCCTAGAAAATAGGCTCAGTATAATTTATGAATTAAAATTGAAACGAACACTTAGAGTCACCAGTTAAAAGAAAAGCAATCCACCCTTCTTTTTCAAGATTGTTCATTGTTCTTTCAAAGTGTTCAACCAAAGTCAGTTTTCTAATTTGGGGACCAACGAAAATTCCTCCTTTCAATTTTGTTTCCGAAAGAGTTGGTTAATTTACCACACAGATACTTAAAACAATCTCCATCTCCATCTTCGTCCAAGGCCTTACCAAATTGCCTCATCAAGCCCAATTTTATGTGAAGCGGAGGTAAAAGGACTTTCTTCGTGTCAACCAAACTTTCACGTTGAATGTTTTTAGAACCAGGTATCAGGTTGACTGCGTGGCCATTCCTTTTTTATCCAGTGCTGAGTTCTTGTTCGGCTATCCCATTCACACAAAAAACATGGAAACTTCGTATAACCTGGTTGTTGACCTAACAACATATAAATCACTTTTAAGTCTCCACAAAGTAGCCAACCGTGTTTTTTGTATTTAACCTTTGGTAGAAGAAGCTCAAGCTTTTCGTACGTTTCCTTCAAGTGAACCGACTAAGCCACAGGAATGGATGCATACAAATTACTGTTGTGAAGGAGGACGCCTTTTATACTTCTTTTGGACGAATCAATGAAAAGTCTCTACTCATTTGGGTCACAGACTGCAGCGCCTAGCTTAAGTATTAGTTCCGAAACATTGTTGCAATATACCAGTGAATTTTCTTGAGAAAAATATTGGATGAATTCTTTTTCTCGATTTCTGTACCAGTAAAATGACGTCCCGGGAGAAAGCAAGTTCTTTGCACGAAGTCTGGATCCCAAAATCTCTGAAGAATCCTTCGGGAGACAGATTTCTTACCAAATCATTAAGTTCACTTTGTGTAGACAATTGGGGTTCACCAGATGTTTCGGTTTGAAAACAATCAATATCATCATTTCCATCAAGAGTATTTGGTTTAGTAGGTACAGGTATACCAGATCCATGAGCAACAGGTCTTATAGCAGACTGAAAGTTTGGATAAGAAATTTCCTTTTTATTTTTAGTATTGTAGCCTTGCACGTTACATGAACAAAAATAGCAGTGTTTGCCGTGATTTCTAGGCTCGCGCCAGACCATTGGAATCCCATAAGGTAAAGAATCCTTTTTACCTTTACTCCACAGTCTAAGTTGTTCAACACAAACACTGCAAACTTTATGTGGAGCCCATGATTTGTCTTGATCCCCAAGTTTCATTCCGAAGTACGCATAGTATGCTTTCTTGACGAAGTCTGTAAAATCTCGCCTTTGTTTTTTCACAGTAAATTTTCCACAAATATAACAGAAAATGTTTGGGCTAGTTACACACCCTCTGGTTGCCATAGCGACAAATAAACAAATTTCAAAAGAGAAATATAGTCACCGCGCACCTTTGAATAATAAAGAACTATAACCTCGCACGCACTAGACAGACTGACTCATCTCGTGGCTTGTCAATCATTTATGTACTAGCGGTGTGTTTCTCGAATGTTCTAGAAAACGCTATGACGTCGCTTCTGATCTGGAAGCATTTATAGGTAGTAGTTTTTAATCAAAATTTAATTGAGTCAATTTTAATGAAAATTACTTAGTACATATGTAATATGAAATATGACATTTTGTGAAAAATATGTACGTGATGGCGAAAAATTAATATTATTTTCGGAATCAGCGTGCAAAAATTACGATATAAATTATAAAATATTTCGGACAACAAAACCATCGCAGGCCTGTGTTATTAGCAGTGGTGGGCACGCGCAACAATTTTTGTAGCGCCGCAACCGCAACCGCAACTCTGCTGAAATAGTTGCGCCGCACGCGCAAGCGCAACCCTTTTCAAAAAGTTGCGCCGCAAGCGCAAGCGCAACCAAAAATGTTGCGCCGCAAGTTGCGCCGCAACTTTTTGCGGCGCAACTGCCCACCTTTGGTTATTAGCAATTAGAAATGGTTTATATAGTATAAGAGTTAAGCGAATACAATAATGACAAGAAACGCTAATTTAGGTAGACTAATGAGATATACGGCAGTGAACATACAATATCAATAATAAGTAATTAAGCCAATAATAAGTGAGGTAATGAAAGTACGGTATTGGTGCAGTAAACGGATTGGCAAGTAAAATAAAATACATAAATGAGCAAATAAACAAGCGGATACAAATACAATAAAATAATTGAATAGGCCTACTGCAGTCGT